>LOEQ01004340.1:38362-66674 GCA_001685075.1 Bramus lutescens | reverse complement strand
CCGGCCTCTTTTCTCTTTCCTGTTCCTTCTGCTCCACGTGCCAGCGTCTCGCCGGCCTGTGTTCTGTCCTGAGGGGATCGACACCGGAGCTACCCTTCCGGAATGCCATAGTCACCTCGTGTTTTCTTAGTGTCCCTCCGAGCGTCCTCAGGCACACTGCGTTCCCTCTCGGTCACTGAACATGGCTGTTAGTTTTTCAGGTTTCGTCTTAGCGCNCCCCCCCCCACCTTCCTCTAAGTTTAGCAGGTCAGACCACCTCCCTGGCTGAAGATGCTGCTTTTTTTTTTCTTGCTAGGCCCTCTGACTTAGTGGCTTGCTACCTGATGTGTCTGTTTCCCCACCAGTAGAGAGTGGGCTGCAGAATCTCATGGCCTCTGCGCAGTCAAGGGCTTCCCGGTCGACTTCACTGAAACCTGGATCGAATGTTCCTTGGCTGCTGTGCTCCCTTAGGGTGGAGATCCTAACACCCCCGCGTGGTCCAGCACTGCAGGATGCCTGCACCCAGAGCTAGGGATCTGTTTACTTTTGTGAAGGATGCCTGGCACATTAACTTTCTAGCGTTCCAGGCCAGCCAGAGCTACACAGCAAGACCGTCTTTAAAAATAGACAATAGTAACAATAAAATTCTGGTGTTGTGCCTTAATGCCTTTAATCCCAGTACTGGGAGACACATAAAGGAAGACTGGAAATTACAGGCTGTCTTTGGCTCCTTAGTATGTTCACAGCCAGCGCAGGACTCTATCTCAAAAAGGGAGGAAAAAGTGTGTGTGGATATAGATTCCATATAAGTAAACTAGGTGGTGGTGGCACGCGCCTTTAATTCCAGCACTCGGGAAGCAGAGAGACAGGTGGATCTCTGTGTGAGTTTGAGGCTAACTTGGTATACAGAGCGAGTTTCAGGACTGCCCAGGCTGATACACAGAGAAACCCTGTCTCAAAAAAAAACCCACCAAACATGTAAGTGTGTGTGCGTAAAAATTACAGAAAGGTTGAGAAAGATGTTTATTGACCTACTATATCTAGAACATATAAATATTTCTCAGGTAAATAAGAAAGCAAGAAAAAGACAAGAGTTTCCTTAGTACAGTTAATAAAAACCCAGAGACAGATATTGGGGTTCAACCTGAAGGTCAGAAAAGCAATGCAGCCAGTCTCTAGCTCTTACCTCGACGAAAATTATGATCCTGCCTCTAGGAGTCTCAGAATGAAACTGTGTCTGAGGGCTCTTTCTTCCCCTTTTATATTCCTCTCTAGTTCTGGGATTATTAAGGGTGTGCACCAGTACCGCCCCGTTTCTCTGGCAAACTAGTGTGGCTACTAGAATTAAAGGTGTGTGCCACCACTGCCTGGTCTGTAAGGCTGACCAGGGTCGCTATTTTACTCTCTGGTCTTCAGGAAAGCTTTATTTGTTAAAATACAAATGAAATATTACCATAGGTTGCTCAGTTAGTCATTCCTAGAGAAGTAGGAGGCGCTGGCTGTATGATCTGATGGACCACCTGGCTTGAATTCCAGGACCCCTTCTTACTGGCCAGATTTGCTCCTCTGTTACTTCTGTATAACAGGAATAATGCTAACTACTAGGGTTGGTTGTAATTTATACATACAAAGATCCAAAATGTACCGTCCATACTACTGTGTGTACTATGGTAAAGACGTGCAGACAGAGACACGGCTTATCCTGAAACAAGAATGCCCCTTTATTGTGTACCAGAGCCACTTATGTATGGATCCTTAACTGATCCTTCACTGCCATGCCCCAGCCAAACCCACCAGAAACCACTCCCCTGCCATCAGGAACTCCTGAGGGTCTTGTGCTCAGAGTAGCTGCAAACACAGGAAAAGAAGTTGCTTAGAGGAAAATCAGGGTCTGAGGTCAACAGCCCCCAACACCATAAAAAGCTAATTCTAAGATTTTTGTTTGGTCAGTTTGTTTTTTGAGATGTTTCAGTGTAGTCCAAGCTGGCCTTAAACACAAGATCCCCTGGCCCTGCCCCTGCCCCTGAGTAACTGAGACTATAGAGTGAATAGATAGATTGATAGATATATATTCGTGTAGATATTCATATATATATACATATGGATCTTTTGAATCCCACATATATATATTCGTATGTGATAAATTCCATATAGACTTATAGGATTTACTAGAATGGATTATAGGCTGTGTGTTCAGCTAATCCGACAATGGCTTGCTCTGTATGGAAGGGCCACAAATCCAGTAGTTGTCCAGCCCACAAGGCTGGGTGCCTGAGCTCGTCTTCAGTGCACACTGGAATCCTGAAGAAGCAGGCTCTAATGCCAGCCAAGGAATGGACTTGCTAGCAAGATTGAGGGAAAGCAGGCAAAAAGCAAGCTTCCTTCTTCCAAGTCCTTTACGTAGGCTGTCAGCAGAAAACTTGATCCATACTGAAAGTGGGTCTTCCCACCTCAGAAGATCCAGATTTGGGGTGGGTTTTCCCACTTCAAGTGAGTCAATCAAGAAAAAAAATCCCCCCAGGTGCACCCAGACACTCGTGATTTACTTAATTCCAGATCTGGTCAGGTTGAATAGCTACCACAGTGTCCGCCATAGTGTGCTCTCTGCTCCAAACCCCAATCCTACCCTTGTTACTCTCTTCTTAGTCCTTTTTGGGTTGGTTTGGTTTAGTTTGGGCTTTTTCAAGACTGAGTTCCTCTATGTGTAGCTCTGGCTGGCTTGAAACCTGCTTTTTAGACCAGGCTGGCCTTGAACTCACAGAGCTCCACCTGCCTCCCAAGTACTGGGATTAAGGTGTGTACTGCCTTGCTTGCAGTCACTTTTATGAAGCCTGGAAGGATATGGCTTGTGCTTCTTTCTCCCAGCTCAGCTCTACTATTCCCCTAGCCCCACCTCACTACCTCTGAAGCCCCTAGCCTTGACATAAATACACACACACACACACATGCGCACACATATGTACACATACACACACAGACACACGGCTTTACCTGGAGATTTTAAGTGGTCTTTTTTTTAAATTATCTTATTATTTTTAATTGAGCTGTACATTTCCATCACACTTCCCTTCCTTCCTCCCCGCTCCCAGTTTACTCAGGAGATCTTGTCTTTTTCTCTTTCTTATGCAGATCATAGTATGTCTCTCTTAGAGGTTCTCTAGGGTTGTGGACTGTAGACTGGCTTTTCTTTGCTTTCTTTCTAAAAGCCACTTATAAGTGAGTAAATGCTCTATTTGTCTTTCTGGGTCTGGGTTACCTCACTCAGGATGATTTTTTTTTCCAGTTCTGTCCATTTGCCTGCAGATTTCAAGATGTCATTATTTTTTGCAGCTGTGTAGTACTCTATTGTGTAAATATGTCACATTTTCCTTATCCATTCTTCGGTTGAGGGGCATCTTGGTTGTTTCCAGGCTCTGGCTATGACAAACAATGCTGCTATGAACATAGTTGTGCAAAGGTCCTTGTGGTACGATTG
This sequence comes from Bramus lutescens, assembly GCA_001685075.1. Lineage (NCBI taxonomy): Eukaryota > Metazoa > Chordata > Mammalia > Rodentia > Cricetidae > Bramus > Bramus lutescens. The sequence goes on along the minus strand of LOEQ01004340.1, from coordinate 63,220 downwards.
AGCATCCTCTGGGTATATGCCCAAGAGTGGTATTGCTGGGTCTTGAGGTAGATTGACTCCTAATTTTGAGTAAATCTGAGAAATTTCCATACTGATTTCTAAAGGGGCTGTACAAGTTTGCACTTCCACCAGCAATGCAGGAATGTTCCCTTTATCCCACAACCTCTCCATCATAAGTTGTCATCAGTGTTTTTGATCTTGACTATTCTTACAGGTGTAAGATAAAATCTCAGAGTTGTTTATATTTGTATTTCTCTGATGGCTAAGGATGTTGAGCATTTCCTTAGGTGTCTTTCAGCCATTTGAGATTCCTCTACTCTTTGTTTCTCTGTTTAGAGAAACATTTTTTTAATTGGATTATTTGTTCTTTTTGTGTCTTGTTTCTTGAGTTCTTTGTATATTTTGGAGATCAGTCCTCTGCTTGATTCGGGGTTGGTGAAGATCTTTTCCTGTCCTGTAGGCTGCCGTTTGGTATTGTTGACCATGTCCCTTGCTTTACAGAAGTTCATCAGTTTCAGGAAATCCCATTTATTAATTGGTTCTCTCAGTATCTGTGCTGCTGAGGTTCTATTTAGTAAGTGGTCTCCTGTGCCAAGGTGTTCAAATGTTTCCCTCTGCACCAAATCAGCAACAAAATAATATTAAAAATAATGTTAAAAGGAACCCACCTCTTAAAGCTTCCACCTTCCCCCAAGAACATTCCTCATGGTCAAGCATTGAACACTATGTTAGGGGAGACACTTAAGCTCTCATTACAATCAGTGCCAATAGTAGTTCCTCTGCTGTCTCCTTCCCTGACCTTGGAGGAACTTCAGCAAGAAGCTGGGTCCCCCTGCCTGGGAGTGAGGTTGGAGAGTTCCTCCCCCATTCCACCCCCAGCCTTAGGCCAAGCGCAGCCCAGGTGAGAGCTGAGGTTGGAGCCCTCTTAATAAACCCAGAGCCACAGCCACATGCAAATTATTTCCCCACAGAGACTGAGATGGTGTTCGCTGTTTTCCCACAGTTTGGGATGACTTGTTACACAGTACTAAATAATCAGTACAAGCTAATGAACTACCAATTTGAAATGGCCGAATTGGTATGCCATGAACCAAAATAGCATGCTACCGACTAAAAGTGGTTGTAAGGATTTTTTTTTTGTTTTGGTTTTTTTTGGGGGGGCTCACTTTGTAGCTTAAATTGGCCTCAATCACGAGGTCCCCCAGCCCTATCTTCCTAAACACAAGGATTACAGTTGTACACACAACACCAAACCCAACATTTGCTTTCACGTTTACTAATTTGTATGTGTGTAATGTTTCACTGCCGTGGCATTTGTGTGGAGGTCAGAGGTCAGTTTCCTCCCTCCAGGATGTGGATTCCAAGGCTCAAACTGCTTTTAGCAGATGAACACCCCTCGCTGGCTACGAACTATTTCCTAATGGAGGGACGGTCTTAGTTCAGCTGTAACCCATCTCTGAGATTCAGTAACTCATAGTGAACAGAGTGACTGGCTCATCGCTCTGGAGGCTGGGGAGTCGGAATCAAAGCATACATGCTACACCTGGGGGGCGTCTGGGCAGCATCTTCGTTTATCTCATGGCCCACAAGTGTGGCGGGGGGCGGGGATGGCGGAGAGAAAGGAGAGACACAGAGACGCTTTTCTAACAAACTCACTCTGGAGATGATCACATTAGCATTTGTGAGAACAGACCCCGGGACCCTATTCACCTCTTAAAGACTGTTGCTCTTAGCCCTGTTGTGTTAGGGATTAAGTTCTGACGCCTGAACTTTGGGGACCACTTTTAAGCCAAAGCAATGGAGTTAGGGATGGAGAAAGAGAGAGAGAGTAGTGCCTGGGCTGCTATTACACTTTAGTGCTAGAACACTCTAGCCCAAAAGGGAGCACTGAACAGCAGTGGCATTTATCCTTGGATCGCCCGCTTGGTAGCATGTGGCTGGCGGATGGAATCTGGAGTAGGATTTAGATTAGAATCCTCCTGCCACCCTCTACCAGCTGAGTACTCTGGGGTCCACAGGCTACACAAAAAAACCCTGCCACCCAAAATCCCTCCCCACTGCTTCCGGGGCATCTCTCTGTCTCTCCTAGATGCCCTCTGAGGCTCTATGATGACTGTCTGTCAATTAGTAGCTAACTCAGCCTCCTGACCCAGGGTTAATTTTATTAATTAATGTGAATACAAACTCAGGGTTCACAGTGTGATCTAACCTCCCCCAACACTTTACAGCGAAGTTCCCTTTTCATTCTGAAATATTGTGCTCACTAGGAGAGGCCTTAAACATTCAAGGTAGAGCCATTAAACATCCCCAGGTGTGTCATCACGGTACCTGCAGTAGGAGGCATGTTTAGAGGCCTCCAGTTCCTGCCGTAATTCTCTCTGTATCTCCTCCCCACCAGGTTCAGCTTGCCTCAGCAACCACTCCCTTCTAGATCCATTCCCTAGAGTCCTTATTAAAGTTTACTGCTCTCTTCTTCCTTCCCTCGGGGCACCGCTAATCCACAGTATTAATTATCACGAAGCGCATCAATTACTTCCGTAACTGGTTAAACTAGGTGATCCTTACTGGATGGCATGGTTCTGCTGGGGTAGAGAAATATTAATGAAGGTTACACCGCCTAGGTACTCAGTTATTCTTAATTTTAACAACCTCTTGGGTCATAATCGTCTCAATCACGGTAACAAATGACTAGCGGTTTTGAGTTGTCTTGCAGTGAGCCAGCACCACTCTACCATGGCTGTTGCCTAAGGCTTCACAGCAGCTGGGCAGAGGGGGTGAAGAAGTCCCATTTGCAGAAATAAAGGCAGGTTTTTATTATTCGTGCAACAAATACTTTTCTGTTTCTTAGGTCTGATGTAAACTGTGATCTCCATCCGCGTGTTTGTATATCCTTGCCTTGCTCCTTCCCTTGTGTTTAACAGTGTCTAACAGCCAACTCTTTGGCCCTGTGAACACCTCTCTCCTATAAGAGGTATTTCAAGAGGCCATCAGGGGCTGCTCTCTCAAATCCTGGTTTACACGGAGACAGCCGACTGGNGGCCATCAGGGGCTGCTCTCTCAAATCCTGGTTTACAGGGAGACAGCCGACTGGCCAGTCCCGGGTGCACCCCCAAATACAGTTTGCTTTAATCATGCAATCATGGACTTGGTCTTTTCTCCTTGAGAACCTCTGGTTTGACTTCACCTACCTCTGCTTCCCCAGGGCTGGGGTTGATGGCCCAGGCTTGAACTTAAGCTCTGAAAAAAATTAGGGGGAGTGGTGGAACTTTGAAAGGTGGGGCCCAGAATAGGAAGTGAGTCCCTGGTGGGATCTGAGGGTATGGGGGCTCTGATCTCTTCCTGCTCCTCTTCTTTGCTTCCTGGTGGCTGTGGTGTGAGTAGCTGTTCCCCATCTTAAGCTTCCTCTATGGTGCTCCTGCCTTGCTGTGAGCAGGAACTTAATGGAGCCAGGAGAGCGTTAACTGAAGCCTCCAAGACTCCTAGCCAAATAAGCGACTCCTCCTGGAAGGTGCCTCAGACACTGTCAGTGATGGCAAAGCTGAGGATGGAGCAGTCTGTGAGGTTTGATCATCTCAGCTAGACACTTTGAAGTTGTCCTGAGCAGTTAGTAACCTGAAGCTGATCTTTGGGTGGTGTTTGTCACTTTAGTGGTGTTACCACAATCCAGGTGGATTTGTCATTGCCAGGCTCCATCATCTTCTTGGAGACCTCAAAGGTCACTGCTAGGAATGGTCACAGTTCACTGCAGAAAACTTAAACATTTAAAATGTCATATACAGCAGATCTCTGAGAAATTAAAGGACCACAATCTATTAAGTGCACCCCAGGTACACACACTTAGTTCCCAGGCACCTGCTTCGGACTCAAACCCAAAAACACATACAGGAAGTTAGATGAAGCTTATTTCTAGAATTAGTACTCTATAGACCACTAGTATGACAGAAAGTTTATATATACATAATAATCTCATAGATTTAGATCTATATAAATATAGATAATATTTATATCTTAAGAAAAGTTTTTAAAGAGCCAAAATAAAAGCAAGGGATTATGAGATTGGTGGCAGTAGAATAGTCCCTTAATTCTGGTTTTCTTCTGTCCATACCAGGTGGCTCTCCTGACATGAGACAGAGACTTTGGATTTTCCTTTAACAAGCATGCTTGGGTTTAGAGAAGGAGAGAGCTATGCTCCAACTCCAAAGCCTGCTTTGATTTTTAATTGAATTGGAACCACGAAAAGGCCACTTCCCGTTTATGTCTGTAGAGAGCAGCAAAAAACAAGCATTTGGGAAGATTTATGAAATTCTACCCTGTTGGAGGTGGGCTATACCCTTAGGGACAATTTACTCTTTTTCTTGGGATGTTTTCTCTGGATGATTCATCCTTCTTCTTCAGATTTCTCATTTGTCTGGTGGTCTTCAGATTCCTTAGTTGGATGTTCTTTTTCTCCTGGAAAGAAAAAAACAAAACCCTGTCCCAACCCTAACTTTGGGGAGTTCCTTTTTCGGCAGGTTATGTCTTTGTTAAGACAAAATGTTTTCTGTTTTGTTTTTTTGGGGGTTTTTTTGGCACAGAAAAAGCATTTTCTTTTAATTAAAAATATTTTTTAAATATTATTTTGAAATTAAGTGTACTTTGGTATGTGTGGATAAATATGCCTATATTTCCCTTCCCTCCCCCTTCTGTGTGTGTGTATGTGTGTAAATTCAAGGTTAAAGTGTATTTATTTTTAAACCACAAAGGACATTCATTTTTAATTTTAGCCTGTCTTTTTAGTAAGCCTATAGAGGGTTTTATTACTAATCTAATATGTATATAATAATACTAATGTAATTAGTAATAGTAATTAGTAATAATCATACTAATGTAAATATGATATGTGATTTGTCTAGAAGGCAAACATACCAATTAGGAGCTGTATCTGAATTTTGTTTCTGGGTGGTGAGATTAAAGGTATAGGCTACCACCACCTTGTTTACTGTAACTCTAGAATTTAGAAAACAATTAACTTATAGAGATCCACCTGTCTCTACTGTGATTCAAAACATGGGCTACCACTACCCTTTTCAAATATTTTATCTCAGGTCCAAATCATTCTAACTCCTAGATATTTAGAAAATAAGATTAAATTGTAGTAACCCTTTGAATTTACTTAAAACCTTTTAAATCTCTTGACTGGGTTTTTAATACCAAACAATTAAAAAATGCCCTTTGTATTTATGAAGAAAACTCAAAAGTTGATGTCCAAGCTGGCATGGGCCAGATAGCAATCTACAGTTTGACACATAATCCTAGTCTCTATTCCGAAGTCAGCACGTTTGTAAAATGTATAGACTGATTCAATTCAGCATCCTTTTCTACTATCCGATGTCTCTCCACAGGCCTTGTTCCTTTTTTATTAGCATTTAAAAGTTTTAAAGTTAACAAAACATTGTGTGATCTATCTCTGGGGATCTTTATTGCCATATTTTATTTCTTTGAGTACCTTTGGGTACTTCCTGCAGGTAATAGACTATACAAAGAGTAACAAGTACGACATTTCCTTATAATTTCCTGGGCTTGTTGCCAAGTGATAGAAAACCTTTTCTTCAAACCTTTGCTATTATTATGGTGTTTCTTACAAATTCTGAGACTTCTAGCACATTCCCTTTTAATAGCTGATCAATTTCACCATTACCTTGAGCAAGAGGACTTGTTAGACCTGTATAGGATCTGATATGTTATATCCAATGGATGATTTCTATTTCTGATTACTTGTTGTAGTTGAATATATAACAAAATTAATTCTGCATCATCTGGAATAAGCTCAGTAGTTCTGATATGTAAAACAACTCTCTGCATATTGAGAGTCAGTACTAAATTAAGGAGTTATGGAACATCTAATAATACCATGAGAACAGCATTTAATTTTGATTTTTGAACTGAATCATAAGGACATTGAGCCACTTTACATATTTTTCCTGATTTATTTGCATCAGTATAGAATGTAGGGACTCCTGGAATTGGTGTTTCTTTTACTATATGAGGGAGAATCCAATTGGTTCTTTTTATAAACTGAAGTCTCTTGCTTTTGAGATATTTGTTGCTAATTTCTTCCAAAAAAATTAATCCAAGCTCTTTGCCAATGTTCATTTCCTGCCAATAATGAGGAAATTTCAGCATTAGTAAAAGGTACTCCAATTTCTCCTGGGTCTATTCCTGCTAATTGATGAAATCTCAGTTTTCCTTTCAGAATCAACTCAGATTCAGAAACCTTTTCTGCACAGGTCTTTAATTTTTTACTCCATTTGTGTGGTTAAAAAAAAAGGTGAGTAACAGCCCTGGCTGTCCTGGAACTAGCTCTTGTAGACCAGGCTGGCCTTGAACTCACAGAGATCTGTCTGCCTCTGCCTCCCTAGTGCTGGGATTAAAGGTGTGCACCACCCAGCTCAAAAAATATCCGTTCTAAGATATTATCTTCTCTCTGCATAAGAATTCCTGTGGAATGAGTAGAAGGTAGAATGATGAGGATATAGTCAAGCTATGGATCCAATCAATCCACATGTGCATCCTGTAATTGCTTTTCTTTCAGAGCTAATTCTCTCTCAACCTCAGCTGATAATTTTCTTGGATTTAGACTTTTTTCCTGATTCTTCAACCTTGTCCCAAGCATTTAAGGCTGCTAAACAACATAGGGCCAAGGTGGGATCATTAAATTCACGCTGTCTTTGCAAATCAGCATGCTGGCCTTCACCGAGAAATTGGTCTTGGAGAATATTAATATCTCTAACCCTATTCACTGTTCTGTGACCCTAAGCTTCCTCTTTTCACCATGTTCTCCATTGTAGCTGAGAACCAACTTCCAACATTTCTGTAACTAAATCTTTCCGGTCTTGAGGGGGATAACTCTGTTCTGAGTTGTCCATGAATTTAACATTTGTTTCACATCAGGTGAACGCATACCATATGAAATGACCACTTTCTTCAATCTCCTCAAATCTAATATTTCTACAGGATTTTATTTAACTTCTGTATCATCTGCTGGTCATCCTTGTATAGCAACTGGGTAAACTAAAGTTGTTGTTGTTGTTGTTTAATACTCTTGGGCCACCCTGCTTCAGTTTTATCATGCAGTGATGTGATGGGTGTGATGTTGTTGTTGTTTAATACTCTTGGGCCACCCTGCTGCAGTTTTATCATGCAGTGGTGTGATGGGTGTGATGTTGTTGTTGTTGTTTAATACTCTTGGGCCACCCTGCTGCAGTTTTATCATGCAGTGATGTGATGGGTGTGATGGGTTTTGGCTGAAGAAAGGTGACTGATGAACTTTGCCAAGACAAGGTGGGACAGCTCTTCAAAATTCCTGCTTCACAGAGTAGTCTACCAGATATTCTAGGCATCTTGGTTGAAGATGGATGCCCCAACATTGTAGAGAAAACTTGGGTGTCTGTCCAGGTGGCCAGCTGTCTCTGTCATTTCTGTAGCTTTGGAAGTTGCTTCCTCTTCACTTCTGTTTACCCAGATAAGATTATATTCTTCTTGGGACTCTGATGGGAGTTGAAGACTAGATAGTTATAGTTTTACAGATTTTCTTGTTACCAAATTCAGAAAAGAAACTCACAAAAGAGATGGAAAGTTTATAAAGGTTGAGAGGCATAAAAGCTTAAGTTGTTTGTCTAAGAAAATGTTTCAAGGTCTGAAAAGATATTTTTAGGTTGGTAATACAAGTTATGATAGAAAGTGAATTAGGTATAAAACTTTGGACTCATCAAGATAGAATAGATAATAGAGTGCTTTTTCTGAAGTTGCCAAATACAGATGGACTGGACATTGTGAATGTAATTCTTTTGTGATGATTGTTCTGATTGTATATTGGTTTACTGTGTTAGAGTTAAAACCTTTCATTTTCCTTTAAACAAGAAGACGGAAATGTTGCAGGATATATGATAACACTATGAACCCTGAGTTTTTGTTTGCATTAAATTAAATCAACCTTGGGTCAGGAGGCAGAGCTAGCAAACAGTTGACAGAAAGGAATCATAGAGAGTCATAGGGAGTCCGGAAAACAGGTAGACATAGGAAGTAGTAGGGAGGGATTTGAGGGTGGTGGCCTTTTCAGTTTGGAGCTTCTTTTATTTTTAAACACAAATTTTAAGTGGATTCTTTGGGATTTTCACATCATCCGCCCTAACTCCTCTCATTTCCCAGTCCCTTTGTATCCACCCTTCAACTTTGTAGCGTTCCACCACCCTGGAAAAATTTTAAAAAGAAATAATAATAAAAAGTAAAAAAATTAAAAATACATAAAAGTATTAATTCAAACCCCAAACAAACAAAACACTTTGCCCCTCTGTCTTTCCCGCCTCTCCATCACCTCTTTCTTGTCCCAGTGGCATTAGGAGCTGCGGTGTGTCATGCAGTAAACCCTTTTTCTACTCAGCTTCACTTGCAAATGTTCATTGCAGTGAGTTGTTGGTCTGGTTCAAGGCCTCTGGCTTCTGGTACACCACAACACTCCATCAATACTGAACCCTCACGGAATCTTCTCTTGAGTATCCTGCTCCTGCCCCAGTCAAGGACATCCAGTGGCTATGGTTCCACAGGATCAGTCCTTTTGTGAAACCCAGGTTATAGATGGGGTAGATGTTGGGAAGTACTGACTCACAGCCCTGGATGTGTGCCTGGATGGTTGGTCACTCCTGGCCACTCGGATCACCGTCGTCAGCTGAGGTGCCAGCTCTCCTATGCTGGGGTCATTGGAGACCCCGCTAACCCAGGGCTGGCGTGGAGTGGGGTCAGCTGAGAATAACCCTCATACTTCAACACATGGTTCAATGCATGGTTTGCATGGGCCCATGTGCTGACACAGTCAACAGACTCAGATGGTGCATACAGACCTCAGATGCTGTAGGACCACGGACCCAGACGTGGCCAGCAGCAGCAGCTTGGGCCTGGAAGTCACCATGGCTCCAGGTGGCAGCACAAGTCTCAGCTCAGCATGGATCAGCAGCAGCGTGGTCCCCAGAGTCCAACATGGCCCCAGGTGACAGCCCAGAGCCTAGGCATCTGCATAGTCTTCAGTGGGAACAAGAGCCATGAACATCAACATGGCCACAGATCCAGACACAGCCCTCAGTCGCAGAAGAGCACTTTTTATGTATTTATTTACTATTTATTTAATTTATTTTTACTTATAAATGCCCGGTATTAGCTTGGCTTGTTGCTAGCCAGTTTGTTTGTTTGTTGTTTTTGCTAGCTAGCTTTTCTTATCTTAAATTATCCTGCCTGCCCTTTGTCTCTGGGCTTCTTCCTTTTCTTCCTTTCACTCTACTCCACGACTGGCTGCGTGGCTGGTCACTGAAGCCTCCTCTCCTTGTTCTTTTCTCTTACAGTTTTCTTCTTCCATTAATCCTCTCTGCCGGCCGGCCCCGCCTATCCTTTTCCCTGCCTTGCTATTGGCCGTTCAGCTCTTTGTTAGATCATCAGGTGTTTTAGACAGGCAAAGAATCACAGCTTCAGAGTTAAACAAATGCAACATAAACAAAAGCAACACACCTTAAAATAACATTCTACAACAACAGGATCTCTCTGTCTCCCCGGATGTCCTAGAATTTAATATAGACCAGACTGGCCTGAACTCCTGGAGCTCCACCAGCCTCTACCTGGGATTAGACATTCTGTTTCTATGTATCTGCACATCAAAGAGAACTTGGTAACTATTTTTTCTTTCAGCCAGAGTTAAGATGCTGTTTCAAAGGCTCTCAGCTATTTTGCTGGAAGGAATCAGAATACGATTATGAGATAATGTGGGGCATTTGGAAATTATCAGTTTAATTTTATTCACATCTTAAAATACTTCATCTCTAATTTTTTTCAAAGAATTGTTTTTATGTGTAGGAACATTTTCTTGCCTGCACACCCACATGTGTACCACATGGTGTCCACAGAGGCCAAAGGAAGGCTGCTGGATTCCCTGTCCCTGCAACTGGAGTTACTGACAGGAGCTGCCATGGGGGTGCTGGGAACTGAACCTGGATTCTCTGCAGGGGCATTGCTGAGCCGTCATCATTCCAGCCCTAGACTTTTCCTTCTTTCTTATTGAGACAGTATCGCCATGTCTGGCGTTCATCCTTTCTTCTCGCTTCAGAAGCGGGCAGTTGCAGAGCGGAAGTGGTCCTCAGGGTCTACAGCCATGTGCCGGGCTGGACAACTGCTCCTGCAGATGCAAAGTGACAGGAAAGCCTCAATCAGAACTCGGTTTCGTCTTGCACACACCCCAACTCCTGTTCCGAGGTTCTCTGCTTCCTACCTATTATTGGCAGTGAGCCCAGAATGCCTGCCCCTCAATTCTGGGACCACAGGTCTGCGCCACCGTGTTCACCTTCTGTCGCCCTGGGGAGCCAACCCAGGGCTTCCTACAGGGCTAGGTGAGCCCTCTCTCCGTGGAGCTATGCCCCCGGTCTTGTTTGTACATCTCAACCTTCCATACGCTGTTCTGCTGCCATGGAGAGAGGAAGGACGCCAGTTTCCCTCTCCAGATTACACCCGGCACCGCATAAAACGGGAGCCAAAGACAGATGGGCCGGGAAGCAGACGAGATGAAAAGCTGTGTTGCAGCCGCAGGAAGCCCCTGTCATTGCTTCCGGGCAGCAGGCTCTGTTCTGGGAACCGGCGAGCGTCCAGGTTGCCTAACACGACTGAGTTCGCCCAGAACCTGCCAGGGGAGGGCAGTAGCTCTTTGCTTCGGATCCTTGCCTCCCCAAGCCTCAAATCCCATGGATTCTACCTGAGCTCTGGAATGGCACCCGCTTCTGCCAATGCCCAAGTGTTGTCTCCTGTCAGGATACCCACCTGACCACTGACTGGGCTCCTTGCCAACATTCCTGTCCCATCCCATCCTACCTTCCTGTCAGCTGCCAGAGATATTATCAGTAAAATGTTTGAAAAATTCAATTCTAAAGATTAAAGTGCTCCTTTTTCTTCCCTAAACCCAGAGATACAATCAGACGCAGAGAGTTTGGCATAAGATTCAAGGTGTTTTGTAATCTACCCCCAGGTCCCTCCTGGCTCCTCTCATTACCGGCCCAGGCATGGTTCCGGTGTTGAATGAACCTGCCTACCCTGCCAAGATGCTGCAAATTGGCCAACTCCTCTCTCATTTGCATGGCCACCTTTGCCTCTCCGCCTTCACCTGGCCACTTCAGACCTGACTAGAAATTGTGCTCAGGGGCGGGGGACGAAACTCCGGAGTAGAGGGCTTTTGCCCTGGGCTGGGTTCAGTTTCTGGCACTGCACAACCCGGGTGGCACGTGTGTAATCCCTGTACTTGAGAGGCGGAGGCAAAAGGATCAATAGTTCAAGGTCATCCCCAGCTGTGGAAAGGGGGAGCAGAAGAGAAAAAAAAGAAAGGGAGGAGGGGAGAAAGAAGCCCATCTATGTCTCTCCAACTGTTCAAACTTCTACTAAAATCCTTGACAAAGGACCTTGAGGGATGACTTTGCAGTTAAGAGCACTGACTCCCAGAGGACCCAGGTTTGGTTCCCAGCACCCACGTTGGTGGTTTACAACCACCTAGAACTCCAGCTCCCCGGGATCAGACACCAACACCCTAATCCCGCCCCTGTGGGCACTGCATGCGTGTGGTGTCCATCCAGGTCTTCTTAAAAAGAAAATAAAACCCTTGACGGCGTGGCTTGATTCCGAAGGAGGAAATAGTCAGAATAAAAACAAAGAGGGAAACCACCTGGAGGAAATGGGTCCTTAAGTAGCTGGCCAAACAGCTGCCTCCAATTTTCCTCTTAGAGAAAGGCACGCGTGCGGACTTTGCTTAGGAAAACACTCTTGGCCGCATAAAAGCAATTTCTTGGTTTTAGCCTCTTCACCCGAAACCCCAAGGCCCATCAATGACGGAGTGGTTAACGTAGCGCAGAAATGCCTGCCAATGCTCCGAGAACCCCTGTGCGGTTGCTCGAACTTGTGTCTTCTCCGCTGAGCCCAAGGCTAACACATGCTTCTGGTCCTCTTCCTTGCTGGCGTCAGTTTGAGCTGTTCCTCGTCACAGAGATGGAGGAAGGAGAAAACTGAGAAACTGTGTCCACTCCCGACTTCTCATTTCTTTCTGCTTCCTCGCCTCTGCAGTTCCCGCCGCTGACTAACTTTCCCTGAGGGAACACTTGCTGTGTTTGGACCCTGAACCGTTCCTCCAAGGGCACAGGGTCGGGCTGCAGCGAGAGCTCAAAGCTTAGGCGCACTGGTTATTTTTTAAGAGGACTCGGGTTCGATTCCCTCTCCCACTCCCCACCACCTCATGGTGGCTCACAATGGCCTGGAACTCCAGGTCCAGGGGCTCTGATGTCTTCTGCCTACCTTGGCACCTGACACACAATCCAGACAAAACCATGTGCGAGCAACATTGAAACCAGACGTGGTGGCGCATACCCATATTCCTCACATAGGAGGCTGGGGCAGATTGGTCTTGAGTTTGATGCTATTGGGAGACCTCGAGGGCTAATCTAAAATTTCATTTTAGCGAGACCTAGAATCTGGAGGCTTATGGGCATGCCTGCGGTGGAGTCTCTGGAAAATGTCATTTGAAGGGGAGGTGCTCTCTGTGTGGTACTAACGCCTGATTGGTTGTCTCGGGTTACACAAGAAGCAGAGCGAGCTGAACACAGGCACCGCCCTCAGCTCTCTGGGTGTGGCTGGAACAGGANAGGACCAGCTCCTGCTGCCGCGACTTCCCCGCAATGGAGGCTTGTACCCCTAAACCCTGAGCCCCATCGACTCACTCTCCCCTAAGCGGCTTTCAATGGGACATTTTATCACGGCTACAGGAAAGTAAGGAACTGGTCTTGTTCGGAAAATTCAAATACTAAAATGCATTCCTTCACCTCACGGACTATGTCATTAGTACCAATACCGGCCTGCATTGCTAGAGCTTGTCACACTTTAGAAGGGCTACAGTAGGCTAGATATAGTGGCACCCAGAAGGTAGAGACGACAGTGGTGGCACACGCCTTTAATCTCAGCACTCCGGAGGCAGAGGCAGGCGGATCTCTGAGTTTGAGGCCAGCCTGGTCTACAAGAGCTCCAAAGTTACAGAGAAACCCTGTCTCGGAAAACCACACACACACGGTATCCAAAGCTACAGAGAAACCCTGTCTCGAAACCCCNGGTAGAGACAAATGGATCTCTGTGAGTTCAAGTCCAGCCCAGTCTATGTAGTGAGTTCCAGGACAGCCAGGACTACATAGTGAGAGTCTTCCTAAAAAGGTGTGGGGGGGGCTGGATTGAAGCCACGCATGATGACACGGACCTGTAATCCCAGCCCTTGGGAAGCTTAGGCAGGAGGAACTGGAGTTTAAGGCCAACCTGGGCTACATAAAGAGACTTTTCTAGTAAATCCAATTTTGCCCCCCCCGCAAGTGTTTGCAGTAAAACCATCAAGTTCATTCTCTTGTGTTTGTGTGTGTGGTGTGGGGATAGCAGGGTACACTGGTGCATGTGTATGCAGTGAAAGCCAGAATCATGGTGCATATGTGCACAGGTGTGAAAGCCAGAATCATGATGCATGTGTGCACAGGTGTGAAAGTCAGAATCATGATGCATGTGTGTGCAGGTGTGAAAGTCAGAATCATGGTGCATGTGTGTGCAGGTGTGAAAGCCAGAATCATGTCAGTCTCTGATGTTATTCTGCAGGGAGCTGTCAGCCATTTATTGTTTTAGACAAGATTTCTCACAGGCTAAGAAGGCATAACTAACTGGTCATTATCATTATTATTTAATCCATCCCTTGGGAGGCAGAGGCTGATGGATCTCTGTGCGATCTACAGCCTGTTCTGCAGGGTGAGTTCTGGGATAGCCAAGCTGTGTAGAGAGCTAGATGGTCCCCCAAACCAAATCAAACCACCAGCAACAACAGCAAACCTAGGATTAGCACATGGGCTCATTAGACTGTTCTGTGCAAGTCAGTCTTAGGCATGGAAGGCACTCAGTGGTGTTGGACAGAAATGAGTTGGAACTCAAGGAATCTCACTGTAGACAGAGACTGTGCTTTGGTTCCCGGCCGCCCAGACCTGAGTAATCACATAGAAACTCTATCAATTCCAACACTGTTTGGCCAATGGCTTAGGCATATTCCCAGCAAAATCAATTCACGTGAGTGACCCCTACTGGTCCATCCAGGCAGTCCCTTGTGGGAAGTAGGCAGCTCTGGCCACAGGTTCTGCTGGACAAAACACTCTTTTATTTATGATTCCTAGTGATTTCTCACTTGACAAATTAACGACCTGACTAGATTGCTCTCTGGCAAAATTGATTCACGTGAGTGACACGTAGGTTAAAGGTGACCTGGAGACTGACTGCTCATGGCATGTCCTCTAGGGGTCCCAGCTGCAATTTTAATCGCAAGTTCCCTGGGATAATCTCCCTAATAATTTCCTCTACTTCTTTTATTCTCTTGAGCCATCTCAGATAGATTTGTGTTATTTGTAAGTGGACATGTCTCCCAGCAATGGTGACCTCATATGCCTGCTCTATGGGACCACCGTGTTCATCTGTGAATTTTCAGCTGTCATTTTTACCTGAGGAAAAGGGATGAGGAAAAAAACTAGCTCCTTTAATCGTCATCGACAGACACAAAGTGATGTGTCTCCAGGCGTGAGTCAGTAGGCAACGGTGTCAGTCAAAACTGCTGGGAAATCCATAAGGCCAATCATATAAATGCAAAATGGAAGAACTCGGATCCTGAAAACTAGGTCAGGCCTGCCCAGGCCGACAGTACATCCCTCTGACTTTCTCTTCTTGGCACGTGTAGAAGTCCCTAGACGGTGAGTGTTTGGTTAGATACCTGCTAGGTGTAAATGATACTAAACACGATACGTTTTGCCAACTAACATAGCGTACCGATTCCTAAACCAAGAGTTCTATGAGGCAGAGTTGGCTCCAAGAATGTAGGTGGGAGACATAAGTCTTGAACTCACCTCCCTGAGGGTAGGGCTCGAGGATCTAATGGGGCATCTGAGGTGTGAAGGAATGGAATTAGAAGTTAAGTCTTCTCTGGCCTAGGAAAACATGACCAATCTTTGTGACTTTTTATGGCACGTTCATTCAGAACACAAAGGATTTGGGTGAATGACCAGCTGCTTGCTACGGATGCACTGATCATGACTCCAACACCCACAGTGGTACCTGCAGCAGAGCTAGTGGGAGGCTAGTAACACGCAGCACACGCAGCACACGCGGCACACGTGGCACACGCAGCACGACTGTGTGACCATGTCCAGTCATGGCTTTTAGCGCTATCCAAGCAAGCGACAAAGAAATGAGCATGGGCCCAGAGTCAGGCTGAGAGGGCTGGTGCGTGCAAGTGAGATCAGGTCAGCCATGCAGTTATCAAAGTCCCCCTGGCAAGAAAGGTTGGTGGAGATGGAGAAAGGGGGTGTGTGAGGAAAAACAGAGGTCTTTCAGGAGGGGAACACAGATGCTGGGATACCCACATATTTCACTGAGAGGACAGGTTCGTGGCATAGAATCAGTATTCTGTAGTGTGTGTGTGTGTCTTTGTGTGTGTGCATGAGTGTGTCTGCGCGTGAGTGTCTATGTATGTGCACGCATGTGTGTGTGTCTGTAATGTGTGTGGTTCTGTGTGTGTCTGCACGTGTGTGTGTGCGTGTGTGTGTTTAGCAGAGTTGCTGTAGCTAGGGCAAACATAAATGTCAAGAGTTGTTTTCTACAAGCACTTTGACCTTGAAGAATCATTGTGGAAAACAGAGAGCATTTTTCCATGATTTGTAGAATTGTTTTCCTGAGCGTTATGGTCATTGCAGGTCTTTGGTCACAGGA
Organism: Bramus lutescens; assembly: GCA_001685075.1. Lineage (NCBI taxonomy): Eukaryota > Metazoa > Chordata > Mammalia > Rodentia > Cricetidae > Bramus > Bramus lutescens. The sequence continues at coordinate 47,398 of LOEQ01004340.1, read as the reverse complement.
CATTTCTGTCATACCTGAAGTTCTTGGATTATTGGATACTGCAAATGGCACACAATCAGGATTAAAGGAACAGGATGTGATGCTTTCCTTTAGAGAAACATATAGATTAGGTTAGGGATCTAGGTATGAGGAAAGAGTTGATCCAAAAAAACAACTTTGTGGAACAGTCAGTAAATACGCCTTTGTTCAGCTGCTCAGGGTTCAATTCACCAGAGGCTGGACCTTCCTGCTGCCATGCAGGCCTGAAAAAATTCATCTTGGAGCGACTTCTTTCTTCAGTGGACTCACGCAACATAGAACACCCTGACAGTGTGCGTGTGCATGCAGAATGTACATGCCAGGCAAATCCATACATCCTGCTGAAAGTCCAGCATCATTGTTCTGCCGTTTGTATGCATATGCGTTGAGGCCAGAGGTCGCCTTCAGGTGTTTTCTCAGAACAGCTGTCAGCCTGGCCAGGTGGACTGTCAGTGGGACCTGGGGCTCCCCAGCAGGCTCCAGGGATCTGCCTGTTTCTGCTTCCCCAACTCTGGGATTATACGCAGGCACCATTGTGGGTTACATGGATTCTGGAGACTGAACTCAGGTCCTTAAGCAGCGAGCACTTTGTGGGCTCCATGTTTCAAAAAACCAGAAGAGAGAGAGAAGCCTAAACCAAACGATCAATATGTGATTATAACCAATGACAAGGTCCTCTTCTCTAGTGGTTAGCGGTTGGAGAGGTGCCACAGACGGTGGCTGGCAATGGCAGCCTTAGGGTTTCTATTGCTGTGAAGAGACACCATGACCACGGCAACCCTTATAGAGGAAAACATTTAATTGGGGTGTCTCATTTACAGTTTCAGAGGTTCCATCCATTTTCAACATGAAGGGGAGCATGGCAGGGTCAGGCACTGGCCACTGACAATCCTGCATCTTGCAGGCAACAGGAAGTCAACTGAGACACTGGGCAGTATCCTGAGCACAGGAAACCTCAAAGCCCCCTGCTATATTGACACACTTCCTCCAACAAGGCCATATCCACTCCAGCAAAGCCACGTCTCCTAATAGTGCCACTCCCTGTGAGGTTATGGGAACCGTGACATTCAAATTCAAATCGGGAAAGTTACAACCAGAGGGACAGCAAGGATCTGGCTTTGTGAGCTTGTGAAGGGCAGGGAACTTCATTCCAGGGAGGGAACGGCACGTTTGCAGACTGGAAGCACAGCTAGCTTGACGGGTACAGGAACAGCCTTGATCTGCAGGAGAGCAGAGCCACCGGCTGTCAGGAAGAAACGAGGGAATTGTCAGGGCTGTTGCAGGATCTGGGAGCCAGGGAGAGGTTTTGCTTTTCACTCCCAGGAATTTGAAAGACAGAAAGAAGTCTGAAGTTTCCAAAGCTAAGGTTGGCTGATGAATAGAGAAGAGACTCAGGGACAGGAGTAGCAACGGGAAGAGAGGGAGCTGTGCCCCAGGCAAGACACACCCACACCCAGGTCTCTAAGGAGGAAGTTTGCAACTGGCTGCAGTTTTGACCCTCAGGGCGCCACTAGGATGTCCATCTCTGTCACTAGGAAGTCCCTCCTGTTACTTCTTGCTGCTTGTTATCTGTGTGGAAGAAATTCAGGTGATCAACTGACTAGCAAGACCAGACATATTGGCTTCTGAGCATCCTTCCGTACAGGAATAGCGTGTTCGGGACACACTAGGCCCGAAGTGGAGGAGATGCCAGAGTCCTGAGCTGTGGGCAAGTGTTTCTGAGCTAGAAAAGAAGTGATCACAGGATGGCACTGCTTAGTGGTGGGGAAGCAAACGTGACTCATCACATATGACATTTAACTACTTGTGTAGTTAGCATTGGGTGTGGAGCATGTTGTGCCGTGGAACCCAGGAGGAGGGCAGGTTTTGCAGAGTTGTGGGTTTCAGGGATGAAATGCGAGACTTCGGTTTGGGAGCAAATGCTTTACCCACCGAGCCATGCGACTGGCTGAGAAAATCCTCTTTGTCAAGTTTTATTTGTATCTACGTCTATGTGTACCTGTATGCCACGTGTGTTCAGATACCCTCGAAGGCTAGAAGTGGGCATTGGATCCCCTGGAGCTGGGGTTTAGGTGGTTATGAACCACCACCAGCAGCAAGCCCTCTTAACTGCTGAGCCATCTCCAGCCCAAGATGATGAAATGAGCAGAAAAACTTAAAATTGGGAGTGACCGTGCATCACTGTCCTAAGGAATCTGAAATGCAGAAAGATCTTCACGTCCAAAGGTGCCTGTGTAACACAAGTCTAGTGAGATGTGTAAATGCACACAGTATGTATGAAAGGGTTCCCGTGTCACCAAGGGAGGCCTACCCTAACAACATACTTAAAATGGTACTCCGTCGCCTGGCATGGTGGCACGGGCCCATAATCTCAGCATGTGGAAGGCAGGAAGGAGTTCAGAGAGTATTCTCAGCTCCACTGTGAGTCTGAGGTGAGCCTGGGCTACGTGAGACCAATTAATTAATCAATTGTACCCGGCCTGGTACCACTCCCAAATCGCCCTCGTGACTCTCAAACCTGCTCCATTCTTTCTATCCTGTTACCCTTTATCACCCTGTAGGTGTGTCCAGCCCGCAGGCCACATGCTCCCCAGGATAACTTGGAGAGAGACCCAATACTACATCATCAACTTAGTTGGGTGTGGTGGTGAATGCCTTTAACCGCAGCAGACAGATCTCTGTGAGTTCGAGGCCAGCCTGGTCTACACAGGGAACTCCAGCAAAGACAGAGCTACAGAGAGTCTCTGTCTCAAACAAGACAAAACAAAAAGATCATTTACTTACTGAGGTGGTTTTGTGCTGTTGCGAGGTGCAATTTGTCCAACTCAACAGGTTGAACATGACTGTATGTATCTTACCTTTATTTATTTAGTTAGCTTTTTGAGACAAGGTTTCTTTGTAGCTTTGGAGCCTTTCCTGGAACTTGCTCTCTAGACCAGGCTGGCCTCGAACTCACAGGCCTGCCTCTGGCTCCCAAGTGTTGGAATTAAAGGCATGCGCCACCACTGCCCTTTTCGTTTGTTTGTTTGTTTGAGACAGGGTTTCTCTGTAGCGTTGGAGCCTGTCCTGGAACTCATTCCACAGACCAGGCTAGCCTTGAACTCACAGGGAAATAAATACCTTTTAAAAAAGCTCAAAGCCAGGCAGTGATGAGGCATACCTCTAATCCCAGCACTCAGGAGGCAGAGGCAGGTGCATCCCTATGAGTTCTAGTCCAGCCTGGTCTATAGAGTGAGTTTCAGGACAGGCTCCGAAGCTACAGAGAAATACTCTCTTGAAAAACAAAACAAAACAAACAAACAAAAAAGCTAAAAAAAAAAAAGCCCAGTCTGTTCCCAGATAGTGTTGTGTATCAGACTTTCCTGGGGAGATGCTGCACACATCTGCTCGCCCCAGATAAGGAGCCCACAACAGACCAAAGTAGGGATCCCACCAAAGCCCAACTTGGTGAACTGTGAGTTTTACTGCGGTTACTTGCAGGAGTGTGTGTGTGTGTGTGTGTGTGTGTGTGTGTGTGTGTGTGAGGAGTTACTTAGAGGAGCAAAAATGACTCTGTCACTAAAGCCTATCCCAGCATTGGGTGACAGCTCACAAAAGCTGGGAACCTGGAGAACAACAACGTACAGCTCAAGACATTGAAAAGTATCCATTCTAAGAAAAAATACCCATTCTTTTTTTAAAATATGTATTTATTTATTATATATACAATATTCTGTCTACATGTATACCTGCAGGCCAGAAGAGGGCACCAGACCTCATTACAGATGCCCCCATGTGGTTGCTGGGAATTGAACTCATGACCTTTGGAGGAGCAGGCAATGCTCTTAACCACTGAGCCATCTCTCCAGCCCCAAAAAGGATCCATTCTAGGCGGCTCATTGGCCTAAACTTTCAGACAGCTGGTCGGGTCGCACAGTCTCTGCAGAGTAACTCTGCTAGATCTAAGAGTCTTTGTGGCTTGACTCTCTGGTCTGAGATAGACTCTCAGCTTTTATTGTTAACTCTGAAGGGGGTAGGGAGGAGGAGCTCGGGGATCTGTCAGTTTTAGGGACATTCTAAAGCTCCTTTGAGGAGTTTATCTTCCTGTTCTGGGAGCTTCCCTGCAGGTGTTTCAGTCTCTAGGAAACTGTGGCTCCTCAAATAGGTGACATTTAATCTTCTCTATCAGCCTTTATCTTTAAAGTTCCTTTGTTTGTTTTTGAGATAAGATTCTCAGGTAGCCTGCTGGTTCAGCCAGGGTCATCCTTGGACACTCGGGAGTTCAAGGCCAGCCTGGGTTACAAGAGACTGAAAAGTACCTGGATAAACCTCTAATCTGAATCAGACCAAATCAAACTGGATTAGAAAAAGCCCAGGTTTAATGGACACCCATGCTCCCAGATGGCTTTCCAGTCCCCCAGAGAGGAGCGGGGAGATGGGGGACAGGGGAGGAACACCAGAAAAACCATGTGTTATGGGGGGGCAGTTTAAATATTCTGTGGGAGTGATCTTGAGCATCTCTGGGGAGGGGTCATTGTTTGGTGGGCCTTCTCGGGGGTGGTGTCTGGACTGAGGCAACTCCCAGGGGAGGGGGCTAGAGATGGACTTTACACCTGAATGTTCCAGACCCTTTGGCTATAATGGATGCCAGGGGCTGTGGTGTGGCCTTAACCCAAACATTCCAGAACAACAACGCACAGCTCAAGACATTGAAAAGTATCCATTCTAAGAAAAATACCCATTCTTTTTTTAAAATATGTATTTATTTATTATATATACAATATTCTGTCTACGTGTATACCTGCAGGCCAGAAGAGTATGGCGCTGGTGTTCGCTCTCTCTCTGTCTNCATTCTTTTTTTAAAATATGTATTTATTTATTATATATACAATATTCTGTCTACGTGTATACCTGCAGGCCAGAAGAGTATGGCGCTGGTGTTCGCTCTCTCTCTGTCTCTTCCGAGCCAGGGTTTCTCTGTAGCTATGGAGCCTGTCCCGGAACTCACTCTTGTAGGCCAGGCTGGCCTCAAACTCACAGAGATCCGCCTGCCTCTACTGCCTCCCAAGTGCTGGGACTAAAGGCGTGCGCCACCACTGCCTGGCTGGGGACCATCTCTTATTTAAACCACCATACAGGTGATCCAGTGCTCTCTTCTGACTTCTGTGGGCACCCATACATATAAAACAACATGGTAAAACACCCATACACATAAAATTAGTCTAAGCATTAAAAATAAAATAAGTAGAGCAGAATCATGGGCAAGTTGGGTGTGGGGCGTGAGAAGGGTAGGGGTGACCACAGGGACCTGGGCCTAAGCAGCTGGAAGATGAGAGTTTCCATTTTCCCAGGTGGGGAGGACAGTGGAGGGAGTGGGTCTGAGGGAGAGACAATGCTTTTGGACACTTTAAGTTTGAGGTGTTTATTAGACACTTCAGTGGAGAGGCACGGTGGCAGTTGGACACACGAGGCTGACTCACAGACAAGGGCAGGGCAGGAGATAAAAATTTGGCAGTCCTTGCTGGAGAGGTGACATTTAAAGCTTGAAGGCCAGGTGACTTGAGGACCTTGCCTCAGGGAGTTTCCTGTCAACTGCCGAGGAGGCTGAGCTGCAAAGGCAGAGGAGGCCTATGAGCACCCTGGGCACAACAGGGTGAGAACTGAGCGAGCTGGTCCCCTGCAAACCTGTCATTCCAAGGAGGAGAAGATGCCAAATCTGTAACTGAGAATTAATTATGTTGGGGTGGAATGCCACGTCCTGTCTTTTGATGCCCTTTAAACAACTCATTTGTAATTAAATTAAAAGTCCGAACCAATACTCCAGGGAGGAGGTCTTCTCGTGCCTAAGGCTTAGAGCAGCGGTTCTCAACCTTCCTAACGCACACTTTAACACAGTTCCTCATGTAGCGAGCCCCAGCCATAAAGGTATTTCGCTGCTGCTTCATAACTGCAATTCTGCTACTGTTATGAATCATAATATCGTATCCGATATGCAGGATATCCAATATGCGACCCCTGTGGAAAGGTCGGCAGACCCCCAAAGGGGTCAAGACCCACAGGATGAGAACCTCCGGGTTAGAGGCTGGTTAGGCCACTGTTCTAGTCAGTGGTTCGGAATGGAAGCTCAGAAGCTGAGGAATCTGGACTGAAGCATAGAGCCGTGTGATCTTGACCGAGTAACCACAGACCGTCGGGATTATTTTCAGCAAAAGAGGAAGAGTAATAGTGGTCTCGGTGCCACAGGGGACGGTCAGAGAAGACACAAGGAAAAGGCTTTGTAAGGTGCCCGTCTCGTCTTAAGTATCCAAGGAATGGTAAGACTTACATATACCAACAAACAAGAGGACGGCACAGGTCACATGACTGTCTGCTACTTTTCTGTCCTCATTTTTAAAAAGCAGAAAAGCCATTGTTTTAGTTAACCGTATGCTTCAAATACCTTTTTTAAAAGGCCAGGATACAATTGAGAGAGAGAGAGAGAGAGAGAGAGAGAGGAGAGACACACACACACACAGAGAGAGGCGAGAGAGACAGAGGAGAGAGAGACACACACAGAGACACAGAGAGAGAGACACACACAGAGACACAGAGAGAGAGACACACACACACAGAGGAGACACAGAGAGAGAGAGCGAGAGAGAGAGAGAGGAGAGAGAGAGACACACACACACAGAGGAGACAGAGAGAGGGGGGGGGCATTGAACAAAGGAGACGTTGCCCAGATCCTCAGAGAGAACTNAGAGAGAGAGAGAGAGAGAGAGAGAGAGAGGAGAGAGACACACACACAGAGAGAGGCGAGAGAGACAGAGAGAGAGGAGAGAGACACACACACAGAGACACAGAGAGAGAGGAGAGAGACACACACACACAGAAGAGACACACACACAGAGGAGACACAGAGAGAGAGAGCGAGAGAGAGGAGAGAGAGACACACACACACACACAGAGGAGACACACACACAGAGGAGACAGAGGGGGGGGGCATTGAACAAAGGAGACGTTGCCCAGATCCTCAGAGAGAACTCTGCTTTGAAAGTGCCGGGCTGGCTCCTGACGTCAGTTACTGTTTTAACAGACGCCAAGCACCTGCATGAGGTTAATGCGGGGCTCTATTTTTCCTCTGTACAGTATGTTAAAACAAAAACAAAACAAAAAACTTTGGTCCGGCTTCTTATTTGCCTTCTGTATTTAAGTAAACAACCACCTAGTGCTTTCAAGAGCTCTGCAATCCTTTCATGGTCCAGGAAAAAGCGAGTCGCTGACCCGAAGCCCACACCTGTCACACAGCTGGTGACCAGATGAGCTCACTAAGTCTCATCGGGTTGGAAGCGCCTTAAAAACCTGAGCTAGCTCTGGAGGCCCTGCACAGAGCAAGGCAGAGGGCGGGGTGGGGGAGGAGGTTGAGACGTAATATACTTCAGTTAAATGAAGATAAAGCAAAACATTGCAGAGACCCAGCAGGGCAATTCTGTGGGGCTCTGTGAGGGCCTGAGGCTAAAAACTCACTCCCAGTCTTTACTAGTGAGGACACAGATGGGGTCCCCCAGTCTGGAAAAGCAACTTGGCACCGTGTAAGCACAACCTTAACGTTCCACATCTTCACTGCAATTGTATTCACACTCTTTTAGAAAACAGTTTGGCAGGCAAGATGGCACCTGCCTATAATCTGGGCACTTAGACGGCTGAAGCAGGAGGGGTGGAAGGCTGGCTCCAGCTGGCTCCAGAGTGCCTGTCTCAAAACACCGCAAACCAAGAGGATGAGGAGACGGCCGTGGGAAAGTGCTGTCCAGGTTGTCAGCCTGAGTAGAGCAGGATGGGGGAGACTGCAAGCCCAGCACATCCGGTTCGGTTCCGAGATGGGAGGCAGACTCTGGAGAATCTCTGGCGCTGCAGGCAGTTAGCCTGGCATATGCCGCAGGAAGCAAGAGATCCTACTCCAAAACAAGATGAATGGTGGGGCAGGCGCCCGCACCCGCAGGGGAGCATGCGTATACAAACACATTCCACACGACCAGACAGTCATAAATCAAGACGTTTCCTAAATGCATCGGCGAAGGCATCGGGTAGGTGGGGTCCAGCAAAGCAAGAACAATTCTGTTACAGGTTTCAGATTTCAGGCGCTATCTGGTGACGTTCTTTGAATAGATGGAAGCTATGTGCACAAGTACCTGCACACATATGTACCCCCCCCACACACACACAAGGTAAAGAAGACTAAGCGCTGGACAGTGGTGACGCACACTGCACACCTTTAATCCCAGCACTTGGGAGGCAGAGGCAGGTGGACCTCTGTGAGTTCGAGGCCAGCCTGGTCTAGAAGAGCTACTTCCAGGACACTTGGGCTGTTACACAGAGAAACTTTGTCTCGAAAAACAAGAAAGACTAAGCATAGTAGTGCATGCCTCAGGGGGCAGAAACCCAAGGATCCTTACTCTATCCTAATAAACACACACACACACTGTGTGTGTGTGTGTGTGTGTGTGTGTGTGTGTGTCTCCTTATTTAAACAAAACAAAACAGGGTGGTAGGATGGCCAATGTACCTACTACTCATTGCTATACAAGGTTTTGATGACAGTAAGTCAGGTGACTAGCTGAGTGAGTGGCTTATAAGGCTGAGAGCCAAAACCAAACCAAACCAATTCAAAAGAACAAAGCGAAACCCACACACCAGACATTTTAGCAAGTTCCAGGACAGTCCAGGCTAGAGACAAGACCTTTCCTCAAAAAATAAAAAGGGGAAACAAACAAAACAGGGCCGGAGACACGGCTCATTGTGTAATAAAGGCGCCTGCCATCAAGCCTCATGACCGGAGTTTGATCCCCGAAACCCAGATAACGGAGAGAATTTGAATCCTGAATTGCCCTCTGATCTCCTCCACACGTGCATCATGATACACGTGCGCGCCCCACAAGATTTTAAAAAGTCAAAGAAACAAAAACAGGTCAATGTGATAGCACCGGAAAGCAAGCTGCATCTCCGCTAGCGCCCACACCCAACCCGACCTCTCCACCCACGCGCTAATTCTCCAGCTCGCCC
>LOEQ01004340.1:10391-38273 GCA_001685075.1 Bramus lutescens | reverse complement strand
AGGGCGTTGGTGGCCCGACCCCCGTAGGCCGCCGCGACCTCCCGGGGAGGGGATGTGAGCAGGGAAGGCCGCTTTCCCGGCGGCCAGGGCAGCCCCAGGGCAGAACCAGCAGCGGACCAGGAAGAATTGAGCACTTGGGATTGGGAAGGGGAGGTCTTCTAGGGACAGGAGAGTTCCCCCGTGAAGGACTGGTAGCCAATGTGGCCATCACTTGGGTTTCTTCTCACCTACCAGGAGGGAGCTGGGGATGTCCCTGATCGCCTTCTATGGGGCACCCCAGGACGCCCCCTGACCTCCCCGTGATCTCATTCCCTAACTAGTTTTCTTTTAATGCAGTCACTTTATATACACAGTTGGAGACAACCAACGTGACTGTTTGCGTTAGCCAGTTTTATGTTTCCAAGGCGAGAGTCATTTGGGAAGAGGGAAAAAGCTACTGAGAAAATGCCTCCCCCAAGAAGGGCCTGGGGGGCATTTTCTTAATTAGTGATTGGTGTGGGAGGGCCCATAGCATTTGGTTGGTATCATCGCCCCTGGGCAGGTAGGTGGTCCTGGGGTGTAGAAAGGCTGAAAGAGCCAAGGGGAGCACGCCAGTAATCAGCAATTCTGTAGTTCAAGCTCTCAGGTTTCTGTCTTGAGTTTTTGCCTTGATTACCCTTAGTGTTGGAGTGGGGCCTGACCAGAGATCTGTAGGATGGACTAACCCTTTCCTCCCCATGGTCATGCTGTTTTATCAGAGCCACAGAAGTCCTAACTAAGGCTCTGTCTTAACCACGTTTGAGGGGTTTGGTTCAACAGTGATCAGTGAATTTGCGCTGTGGTGTACATCTCTGGGACCCTCTTACCGCAAGTCTTCAGTCCCCTTGACCGACACCGCTTCCATTTTCCTGATCCTTCCAAACTCCGCATTCAGCGCCTTCTGGGTTTCTAAGATCCTGACCACTTTGAGGTTCCGTCTCCGAGTAGAATCACAGATACAGTCTTCTGGTGACTGGCTTATTTCACGTAACAACAGAATGTCTGCAGGTTTAATCTATATTGTGTGTCAAGATTTCTTTCCCTTTTTAGTCTAAATAGTCCATTCTAGGTTCAAGCCACACTGTGTTTATCCTTTCAATACAGTAAGGTTTTCTTTAGGGCAGTGTTGGGGATTTTATCCAGGGCTTTGCATAGTGCTCTACTACTGAGCTACAGCCTCAACTCAGTACATTTACATTTTAACAGAATACCTTTTATTAATTCTTCGGTAATTTTATACATGTAAATAATACACCTCAGATATATTCACTGCCAGCCCCCGTTCCCCCAGGTGCCCAGAGCACATCTCCCACCCACTTCCCGTGGTCTGTCTCTCTGGGTTTGACGTTGTCCAGGTCACCATGGCTGCTGTGAGTCCTCAAGGGCAGTGTCCAGAAGACAGCGTTCCCTGCGCCTTACATCCGCACCCTGCCTCTTAATACTCTTTCTTACTTCTCTTCAGTGATGCTCCGGCGTGCGTTCGTGCGCGCGTGAGGTGAGGTGAGAGACTGACTGAGGGCTGGGAACTCAGCACTCTAACCAATTCTGTATTAACTGCTGACCACTGCAGAGAGAAGCTCCTGCCAAGGTTGAGGGCAGCGCCAGTCTATGGAACTAGTGTGTTCACTGGCTGATGGAGGCTTACTACACATACAGAAATCTATGTTCGCTTTAATTACAGACATAGTGCAGCTTGTTAGCAGCACACACTGAATGTACTACACAGTCAGCAGCCATGTTTGTGGAACAGCGCTGCCCGTCCCCCTGAACTTCCATACCAAGGGCAACCGCCTCTCCATTAGAAGCAGGGCTTCCTCCTCGTCCCCACTACACAAATAGTTATCACGGGGCTACATCCCTAACCTACCACCTTCTCTGATTTCTAACAGTATAGCATGTGTAGGTGTGTGTGTGTTGTGTGTGTGTGTAGCACAAGGTCAGAGGATAGCCTCAGGTGACGACACTCAGGCACCTTCTCTCATGGACCTAGCTACTGTACCTGGCTATCTTGGTCTCTCTCTTGCCAGAATTACAGGTGTACATTACTGTGCTTTTTTCTCATTAATTTTTGTTTATGTGTATGTGTGTGCCTGTCTACATGTTCGCCCTGTGCTTTCAGAAGCCCGAGGAGACCAGCAGCAGGCGTCCCATCCCCTGGAACTGGGGTTACGGGTGGTTGTGAGCATGATAAAGGTGTTGGGAAGTGAACCCACTGCTTCTGCAAGAACCCCAAGCGCTCCGTGCCTCTGAGCCTTCTCTAGCTCCTCTTTTCCATTTGCTCACGCGCTGACCCGGCTGAGCCTCCCCCCAGCCCCGCTGTACCGTTTGAAACTTAACTTTGGGCTTGTTCCAGGTACTGTTCTTAAAATCACATGAGCGCATGTGCGCGTACGCGCGCGCGCACACACACACACACACACACACACACACACACACACACACANACACACACGGGCATCAGACGTGGCTCCCTCTCTGACACTTATAAACAGTTCTGCACGCCCTCGCCCTGGAGTGGCACAGATGAGCTGCTTCGCAACTTTAACGCGGAATGAAGCATGTGGTCTCCCTCCTGTGTGCGAAGTCCCAAGCCTCCGGAGCCCCATGCGAAGCTTCTCACAGTCTGGTTCAAGTTGCTAAGGATGCAGCATCTCCACCGGGATGACTCTGCACCCAAGCCTCTGTTATTTATCAGCACCGTGAGCTCAGATAAACAAGGCATGACCCTTGAACATACAGTCCACTGCGGAAAATGCAGTGTCATGCGGGCTGTGTGGTCAGGAAGGTGGAGGGGCAGCCGCAGCCTGGGGAGAAGGGCAGAGGAGTAAATTTCGGTGCTTCGCAGTCCGCGTGTGTTTCTGCTTTAACATGTCCCATTCTTTCTTAATTAGCCTGTAAAAATTCTTCCTGCTGGAGTTTTGGAGGCGAGGAATGTATCTCAGCGGTTCTTGTAACTCCCACAGCCGTTGGCCCAGGGCCTTACAGGTGGGCAAAGGCATCTGTCTGCTCCACACGCCTGCAGAAGGACACTTTCAAGCGTGGAGCCTTCTGAATGCTGGCGCAGTTAAAGCTGACCAGCTTCTCAGCAAGGTGGGGGCCGACGTTTCTCAAAAGACCACTTGCAAAAGTTAATTAGATGTGAGCTGGGAATGTTACCAACTCTCTTTTCTGACCCTGTTAACTGGGTCTCAGACTCTGGCAGGAAGCAGGGGGTGTGGTTGCTGAGAAACTCACTGGGGAGGTAGAGAAGGAAGTGAGAAGCTGGGCGTGGACATCCTCCTGACTGTCACCCCGGGAATCCCAGCCTAAAGTTAACATTGTGTGGTCTGTCAGGCAGCTGAGGAAAAGACTGGCTTTTTGCCCATTTTAATGCCATAACTTAAATCTCTGCCCATTGTTTGACTCTTCTCACTTGAGTCTTGTGTAGACTACTTAAAGCTTCTAAATTATTTAATATTGAAAGTAAACTTTCTGCTTATTGTGGGTTAAATTTTTGAAAGGAGCTGAGAATCTATGTGCTTTTTTTCAGGGAATAATTGAGTGAGCGTTCCTTCTAGCCCAGTTTCTAGCCCTGAGCTTTTCACTTTGCTGGTGAAATTAGTCTACCATTAATGTAATATGAATGTAAAGTGATAACATGTTTACTCAAGAAATAATTTCTCATATCTCTTTTAAAAATGGTTATTTTATGTGTATGGGCACTTTGTCTGCACATGGACCACCTAAGTGCCTGGTGCCCACGAAAGCCAGAAAATGGCATTGGATCCCCTGGAACTAGAGTTTCAGTTGGTTATGAGCTGCCTTCTGGGTGCTGGGAACAGAAGCTAGAGCCTGGCTCTGTGGCTCTGGCTGACCTGGAACTTCTATGTTGGTCACACTGGCCTTGAACTCACAGAGATCCACCCGCCTCTGCCTTCCGAGTGCTGGGATTAAAGGCGTGCGCCACCACCACCCTGCTAAAGTGTGTCACTTCTGTACCTGTCTGTTTACCAATGGTGAGATGGTTTTCAACTTTCAGGTGTGTTCAGTGTGCCATACCGAATATGCCGCCAACACTGGTCAATGTGTAAAAGGTATTTTGCCATGGTTGAGTGCTGTGGTAAGGTATGTACACCCAGACATCATTCCAGTTCAGATAACTGCATGCATTAGAGGAGACTCTGAGCTGGGCAGGAAGCAGTGCTCTGACTGAGAAGCCACTCAGGAGAGGAATGACCTGCTAGCTCACTCAGGATGATACTTTGTAGCTCTGTCCATTCACCTGGACATTTCATTCGTCAGTTGATGGAATTCTAGGCTGTTTGCAGTTCCTGGCTACAAAGGATAGAGCGGCAGTGAGCACGGATGAGCAAGTGTCTCTCTAGCAGGATGGGGAGTTGTTTGGGCCGGTGCCCAAGAGTGGGATGGCTAAGGCTGGCTCTTGAGGTCCACTGATTCACGGCTTCCTGAGGAACCACCACGCTGATTTCCATAGTCGATGTACCCGTTGCACTCCCATCAGCAACAGATGAGTGTTCCCCTATCCCTAATCCTCACCAGCATGAGCTGTCATTTGTCTTAATGATCTTGGTCATTCTGACTGGTGTAAGATAAAAATATCAAAGAATTTTTATTTGCATTTCCCTGATGACTAAGGGCGTTGAACATTTCCCTAAGTGTTTCTCAGCCCTTTGTGTCTCATCTTTTGAGAATTCTCCGCCTCTTTTTTTAAGTTGAGTTTATTTTCTTGATGGTTTTTGTTTGTTTTAGTTCTTTATATATTCTAGATACTTACCCTCTATCAGATGTATAATTGGTAAGGATATTTCCCTACCCTTTAGGCTGCTGCTTTGTCCAAATGACAGCGTCCTTTGTCATACAGCTTTTCAGGCCCCTGAGGTCCCAGCTATTAATTGTTGGTCTCAGGGACTGTGCTGTCGCATCTGTTCAGGAAGTTGTCTCCTGTGCCGGTGAGCACAAGGCTATTCCACCGGTTTTCTTTCATCAGATTCAGGGTTATCTCTTGTGTTGAGTCCTTGATTCATCTGGAGTTGAGTGTTGTGCAGGATGATGGATAAGGATCTCTTTTGATGGTTCTGTGTGCAGCCATTGTTTGACCAGCAGTACTTGTTGAGGATGCTGTCTTGTCTAGTGTCAGGAGTCAGTACAGTACCATGGGGTTCTGCCTAGAAGTAGCCGTAGCGCTCCTAAGCATGGCTTTGTTTTAGAATTGCAAAGGTCATCTTGCTTTCTGGGGCCAGGACTAGTTTCCATTCTGTTTTGTATAGAAATAGCAAGAAAGAGCGAAAGAAGAAAAGACATAAGCAACTAGATTCCACCCGCAAGTATCGTTTATCAGAAACACAGCACTAGATGTCTCGGTAGGGAAAGCTTGGCTCCCGGACAGCCCTCAGGGTGTGACCAAGTGATCTGTGGGTTTGTTGCTGGGACTTTCCTGTTTTACTTTCTTAACTAAGGCCCTAACAGGCCTGGGACTCTCTATGGAGACCCGACAGGTCTCACTCTTGCCGAGACTTCCTGCCTCTTGCCCAGGTGCTGGGGTTTCCAGTGTGCATCACCACCCTGGCCTGACAGTGTCTATTAAAGCGTCCACGGGAAAGGGCAGGGCTTCCGTGGCCCCAGGTGTGGACAGAGTAGCAGCAGGAGGCTGAGGTCAAGTTAGAGAGAGTGGCACAGGAGCATCTCTTTCTGCAGAAGCGCTGGTTAATAATCCTTACTAGATTAGCTACAAGCTGTGTGTAGTTCCCAGTGAACTTTGTGACTTGAGACAGCTCGAGGCTTGGGGTGTGGGGTTAAAGGAGAACAGCTCTGCACTGCTGTTCTTCCACAGGACCCGGGTTCAGCTCCCAGCACCTGCATGTCAACCATCGATAACTCCAGTTTCAGGTGATCCAGTGTCTTCTTCCGGTCTCCTCGGGCACCATCTACACACACGTGGCATATAGACATACACGAAGGCATAGCATCCATGCACGGAAAATAAAACGGAACAACAACAAAACACCTGAGATTTGTGTGTGTGGATAAAGTATTTACTTATGTAATTCAGTTACATGATCCTTGAGGTTTAACTTGGCGGATGAAGCCCTGCCAGGGTGTCTGAAGGCTGCCAGGCCTGCGCGTGTACCTAAGTCTCTCCTGCAGTTCCCCGTTCCAGATTGCCGGCCTCTCTCTCTCTTGTTTAAATGTTTGGTTCTGCTTAAGGCATTGCTTTTGCTGGACAAACTCAGCCCACCTGTAGTCTAGTTCAAACAAATTCTGTAATGGCCCAGAGAGCAGGAGTGGTGCCCTTTCTGGGCGGCGCTGTCGGACAGTGTCCTGGGAAACACGTTGCATGGCGAGGCTGTTTTGTAAGAGCTGAATTTCCCCTTTGGGTGCACAGCAGATGCTGAGGAAATGTTTGAGCAGTCAGGTTCTAACATCCACCTGGGTTCTGTTCCCCGTGATCGTCCTGGAACCTCTCTTTTCCCTCTTAGAGAGCTTTTTTATCTCCCCCTTGCTTCAGAATCTTCCTACAGAGGGACCGCTCACACAGATCAACTGGACCCCGTTACGAACGTAAAACAGTGGGGACCTGTTATTTTAGTGTGTGCACATGCAAGCCCACAGAATTCCTCAGTTTGCATCTGTGTATGAGACCCAAGGTGGCCTGAGAGCCTCTGCCCCTATTTCCTGTGGTGCACTGGGATTATAGACATATGGCCCCAACACCTGGCTTTCCTTGAGTTCTTGGAACCCAAACTTAGGTCCTCACAGATAGATAACAAGTACTTCACCCCCTGAACCATTTCCCAGACCATTGTGGGAACCTTCCTTTTTTTTCTTCTTCTTCTTTTTTCTTTGTTTTAATTTTATTTTTGAGATAGGGTCTAACTGTGTAGCTCTGACTGGCCTGGAACTCACTATGTAGACTAAGCTAGCCTTGAACTCAGAGAGACCTACCTGTCACTGCCTCCCAGGTGCCATCACTGCCAGCCAAGAGTGGAGAATCTTGAGTATTTCTGACATCCTGTCTGTGATGGCACACTTCCCATTTTTTTGAGAGCAAGAGCTGGAAGGCGGCTCTGTTGACTTGACTGTATTCAATACCTAGGAATCGCCCACGTGTTAGGTGTTGTCGAAGGTGCTGGGTGCCGATGAGTGGGTGTGCCTTCACGGAGTCATTGTCTAGAGCAGTATGTGACCTTAGGGACCCAGTGGAAAGCAGGAAGATTGGTTGCGTGTGTACCATGTGTTCCTATGCTGTGCGTTTTACATACATGAACTCATCTAAATCTGTACTTGTTTGTTTTCAAATTTTATTTATTCATTTTTAAATTTCATATGTGAACGTTTTGCCTGTATTTTATGTCTGTGTACCACGAGTGTGCCTGGTGTCTGTGGAGGTGAGAAGATGGTGTTGGAGCCTCTGGAACTGGACCTGGAGATTGTTGTGAACGGTCTCGTGGGGCCTGGGAATCAAAACTGCATCCTCTGCAAGAACCACAGTGTGCTCAGAAACACTGAGCCATGTCTCTGGCCTGTGTGTCAGTTAATTTAATCACTGCACCAGCGGAGGAGGAAAATGAGGCCCAGGAAGGAGAAGGGCTCATAGCTAACACATAGCAGTACCAGGTCTCTATCGGAAGCCGGTGCTCTTAGTCACAAAGCCAGTATTTGGCATGTCACAACCCACAAAGGGGTCGCAGCCCACAGGTTGAGAACTGCTGGTTTAGGGTCTGAATGCTGAGTGCTGTGGACTTCGTCTGGGAAGCAGAGAGGATTCATTCTTTCTCTCTGTGTCCACCACTTCAACTGTAGCCCTGGAACATAACCTTAGTGGGAAGAGCCTGACAGAAAACAGCGTCCCTCTTAAGATGGGTCTGATATCAGCCTGCCTTTCCAGAATGCTTGTGTTATATGTGGGGGCTCGGTATACGGTTCCAAATTAGGGCTGCTAGGATGGAGTTCAGTTCTGATACAGCATCTCTATTGGAGACGGCCGATGTTGGTTCTCTTAGGCACAAGGCCAGCTGTGTGGCGTGTGTGGGGAGGGGCGCAGGTGAGTGAGATGCAGGCCCAGCTTCCAGGCTTTCATAGCCAGCTTCTGCCCTGTGTGAGGGACCCCGGGAGCCTTTCTGTGGGAACATTCACAGGGCTGCCCAAATGCCACGCTAGACAGAGAACAGAATATTCTGCGTGTACTTGTAGGACTGTGGCTTCCCTGTGACTTGACTCGGCAGGTGTCGTTTCTGGATTTCGTATGACAAGTGATGATGTAGCCAGATCGTCAACAGAATGAAGAAAAGGAGGAGCAGGAGGAGTGGAGGGGTGATGTGGGGTGGGGTGATGTGGGGTGGGAAGCTGAGCCACTTTGTGCAGGAGAGAGGCTTGAGGCAGCACAGCTGTCCCCGTGTCCAGAAAGACAAGGGCATGCGAAGTGGGGAGCTGGAGGGAGTTGGTTCTGTGCCTGCTGTCCGAGTTTTCTCCAGAAAGCTCATTTTGCTTCCCGTCCCACCCTCTCGTATCTGTGGATTCAGCACACAGTGGCCAGCACTGTCAGTGTGCGTTTTTACGGTCCAGCTTTAAGTTCGACTATAAATAAGTGGATTCTTTATTCTACATTTGCTCTTCCCTCTGTGATCAATTGACTGTCCTCATTTGTTAATCGTTTTATAGTTTGTGCCAATCTTCATTTTTCTTGAGTTATTTTGCCCGAAATATTCTCCCTAGCCTTTTCTTTTTTACCTTACAGACACTGTTAGGATTTTGCAGTATAATCTGTTGCATGTTTTTTTTTTTTGTGATGCAAAGTTGCAACTTATTAGAAGCAGGGTTTTTGCTTATGTGTGAGGTGTGTATGTATGTGCATGTAAATGTATGTATGCGTGCAGGTGGAAGGCAGAGCTGTCTTCCCCTGTTGCTCTCCACCTTACTTCCTGAGCCAAGCCTGGAGCTCATCGGTTTAACAGAACCAGCCAGGAAGCCCCGGGATCCCTCGTCCTCAGCATCCCAGGAGTCCAGCTTTGGACAGGGGTTCTAAGGAGCCAGACTCTGGCCCTTATTAGCAAGGCAAGTGCTTTACCCACTGAGCCGTTCCCCAGCTCTCTACATTTTATTTTGAACATTTGTTTAATTATTTGTGTGAGTTCACATATTTTCCTTGGGGTGCAAGTGGGGTGTCAGAGGAAAACTTGTGGGAGTAGGTTCCGTGGTTCCTGGGGAGCGGGAACATGCACTGTCAGGCTTGGTGACCCACAGGCTTCAGAGAGTTCTCCCATCTCTGCCTCCATCTCCTCATGGGAGCACTAGGATTACAGACATGTGCCCCGCCATGGCCAGCTTTTTACATGGTCATTCATGTCCCATGCTTGCGTGTTGCGGGCTTTACATGCTGGGCCATCTTCCTGGCTCCAGACCGCAGTCAAGAGAAGTAGTTTTCGTAGTTTTATGAGTAGGCGTGTGTGTGTGTGTGTGTGTGTGTGTGTGTGAATGATCTGGTGTCTTTTGAAGTTAAACAAAAAGGTTAAGTTTAACTTCATCTTTTAAAAGATGGTTTTCAAAGAAAAGTTTAAAAGATTATGTAGCAGACTGGGGAGATGGCCCAGTGGGTAAAAGACCGGAGGGGTTGTTGTTATTTGGGTTTTGTTTTGTTTGACATGAGTTCTCACTGTATAGCCTTGCCTGTTCTGGACCGTGCTGATGTAGACCAGGCTAGCCTTAAACTCACAGAGCTGTCTGCCTGTCTCTCAGATGCTTGGGTTAAAGGCTTGAGGCCTGAGTTCTGTTCATGTGGTAGAAGGGGAGGGCTCCTTTCTGCCGCTTGCCCTCTGACCTCCACACGCACAGTAATGTAATAATAATAATAATAGTAATAATAATAAAGCCGACATCTCTTGACTGAAGGAACTGTACTGATGGTTGGATACTGAGAATGTGGCAAAGCACAGAAGAATAATTCCTAAGATGGAATCCAAGCTTGTGCAAAGCTATGCACTGTTATCCTAACACTGCTTGAAAGATTAGCCGACAAGCAGATCTGAGCACACCACAGCTGCAAGCATCAGCCCTGAGGTCATTTTGTCTTTAGATCCCCCCACCCCCTTTTTGAGACAAGGTTTCTCTGTGTAGCCCTGGCTGTCCTGGAACTTGCTCCGTAGCCCAGGCTGGCCTCGAGCTCACAGAGATCCGCCTGCCTCTGCCTCCCAAGTGCTGGGATTAAAGGCGTGCATTGCCACCACCACCAACTCCTTTAGGTCCTTTTCGCTCAGTGCGTCAAGGTTCCTCTGTTTGAGGTGGGAGGGCCCTGTCCTGAAGCTGTTCTGGGTCAGTAGTTCAGATTCTCCACATAGGGGCTTCAGGGAAACTGCCACTCAACTCTGTAGGATCTGGTGGTCCCACAGGGTCTACACAGAGGAATCCTGTGTCCAAAAACCAAAAAAAAAAGCCTTTTACCAAATGATCAATGGTTTTACACACCTGGACTTCTGAATTTAGGAGGTTGAGGTTTGCCCGTGGTCACAGGTGTAGAGCTAGCCTGGGGTACATAGGAAAAGATTTTGCCTCAAAAAACCTTCTTTGCATATTTTCTCTTCATAATGGCTTTTTATATAAATTATTTGTCCATTTCTGAGCTGTTTCATCAGTTGGTCTCTATGCTGATTTTCATAAATAAAAGTAGAGAGCATATTTTATTATTACCTTTCGGGTTAGAGTTTATCAGTGGAAAATAGGGTAAAGAGAAATAAAGTATTAGAAATTGGTCCTGGATGAAAAGTTAGACAAAGAAAAAAATAAGAGAAGAAACCGTAATTACAGCTTTTTCTGACCACCTGTTTCTGTGATGTTCTTGCAATATTTACTTAATATAGTTCTTTGAATACTTCTTTGAATTTTATTTCAAATTGAGGAAGAAAATGATCAATACATTATACACACACACGTGTGTGTGAAATTGTCAAAGAATAAACAGAAAAAATTTTCAATGATTGATGAAGAAAAATCTATAAAGAAAAAAAATAGGCAAATGACAAACCCAAAAATTAGTTTTATAGGCCAATTTTAAGGGAAAATTCCAGTGATTTTAATTAGTTGAATAATTAATGATTTATAGAGCAATGATGGTTGTATAAATATGTATCTCCATTGTGTGTCTGTTTTAGTAGACAGTCCTTGGTGAGACTGCAGTGTTTCTTAGTCACAGAAGGTCTCGTGATGTCCTTTTGTGCTGGGTTCTGAATATTGCCAAGTATCTGAGCTTAATAGTTAGTTGGGTGGTGCCCTTGGCATGGATGCCATGTGGGGATTTATCACCTTCTGGAGTCAGTCATCAGGTGGAGGAGTCAGTCAGGCACAATGGAATTAGGAGCTTGAGTGACAGCAAATTCGGACACCAGTTAATTACCTGCCTTGACCCTAGATTCCACATCAGTTGGGTGGCTGACCTACTGACTCCCGAAGTCTCCTTGGTGGAGGAGTCAGTCATGTGTTAAGGTGCTTTGGTTGTTGATTAAGAGCACAAATCAGAACTTGAGTGAACATTTAAGATGACAGTGTATAGGTCCATAAATGCGCACATATATGTCAGTGTACACGTACCTGAGCTCTGGGCCCTGCAGCTGTGGTTCAGTGGTCAGGGACAAGACCCAGGGAGCTACACTGTGCTGACAGAGTGTCGAAAGGCCTGCCTCTGCATCAGCTACGGAAGACAGACTGGAGTCTGGTCTGGTGTGTTCTGCAGCAAATACAAACCCCACTGATCTTTGGGATCCTATAATTAAATGGTATAGATTCTGCTTTTTCTCTGAGAATCTACTCCTTATTGTATCTTTTCAAATCTAGTCTATCGCAAGTTACTGTAAAGTACAGGCAGTTTACAAACCATGGCATTTGTTCCCCACATTCTGGAGTCTCCACTGTCAGTGTTCCAGCAGATTCGTGGCTGGCGATGCCCACTTCCTGGTTCATCGATGATGCAGTCTTGCTGTGTCCTTGTATGGTGGGAGGGACAGGAAGCACTGGGGGTTTATGCCTGTACGGATCCCACTAATGAGGGGGTCTTGCTCACCTCAAAGAGACCTGTCTCCTAACACCTTCCCTTTGGCTGTTAGTATTTCAAACTATGAAATTTTCCCCATAAATGTTTAAAACACAGCATGAATGTCTGAATGTCCAGGGAATTTCTACGTCACTTTGCACTTCTGTCTGCCTGTCTGTCCACACATCCGCCCACCTATGCATCCATGCTCTCCTTTTCAGCAGGAACTGAACTGACTCACATGCATGCTGGGCAAGTGCTCCTCCACTCAGCTCTCTCCCTGGCACCACTTCTGTATTTTAATGTCTGGTGTAAAAACTGACTGACTAATCCTGCCTTGGCATCGTGTAATAGAGATTATTTTTAATTAATTAGCTTTAAAATTGTTTTTACAAAACAATACATATTCATGGGATAACACTATAAAGAGTGTATAATGAAAATGGAAGTCTGGCTTCCTGTTTGGGGAAAATTAACCTGATTTTGTTTAAATTCAGCCTAAGCGAAGCCATGGTGTGCATACCAATTAATAATATAGGCGCTTCATTTACGATCAGTTGATTTTCACCAAGGACGGTAAATGTAACAACAGGGTACTGTTTTCAACAAAGGATACAGAAGTAACTGGTAATCCATACACTTAAGAATAAAGCTAGATACCTTTCATCACACTAGATAAAAATACCAAGCCGAAGCCAGGCGGTGGTGGGCACGCCTTTAACCCAGTGCTCAGGAGGCAGGGGCAGGTGGATCTCTGTGAGTTTGAGGCCAGCCTGGTGTACAGAGTGAGTTCCACATCAGGCAGGACTGTTGCACAGAGAAAATCTGTCTCGAAACACCAAAACAAACAAACAAACAACTAACCCAAATGGGCCATAATCTAAATATAAAAAATAAATCTGTAAAATTCATAGAAGAAAACAGTAGAGAATTCCCATTACCTTGGAAATGAGGTCTTTGTGGCTGGTGCCCCGTCATCTCTAGACATGACACAGAAAGAACAAGGGAAAATGAGAAGTAGATGTATTTTATTTTATCAGAGTTATAAAAACTTACAAGGACATCATCTCATACAATGAAAAGACCTACAGACTGTGAGAAACCCTTGTAAATTATCTCTGATAAAGAGCTGTGCCCAGACTACATGAAGAAGTCTAGTGCCTCAAGAATAATAAAAGATAATCAGACAGTTCTCCAAAGAATAAGACAGATATGAAAAGCATGAAAAGTTGTCCAGATTCTTAGCTACTGAGGATCGTGCCGC
This sequence comes from Bramus lutescens, assembly GCA_001685075.1. NCBI lineage: Eukaryota > Metazoa > Chordata > Mammalia > Rodentia > Cricetidae > Bramus > Bramus lutescens. The sequence continues at coordinate 24,975 of LOEQ01004340.1, read as the reverse complement.
AAAGCTGGGTGAACCGGGTGCAGGGGCTTAGGTCTGCAATCCTAGCACCTAGGAGAAGGCAGGAGGGTCAGGAGCTCAAGGCCATCCTTTGAAGTGAGAGGATAGATAGATATGATAAATAATGTGTGTAAGTGCTGGCAGGGTCTGGGTAAATTGTTTCATGAATCGCTTGTGGAAGTAAGTGTGTGTGGTAGTTGCTTTGAAAAGCCTTCTGGCAGATCTTTGAGAAGTTTATCATAGTTATCATGTGACCCAGTAATTCCACTTATAGGTATTTTCACAAAAGAATTTAAAACAGTGTTCAGACAAGTTCATGTACATGATCATTCATAATAGCCCATATAGCGACAGCCTAGTTGTCCACTAACTAGCTGAGGTGTAACCTGGTAGAATGGGATGTGTCCACCCAAGGGAATATTGTTGGGCCTTGAAAATAAGTGAAGCGCTAAAGTGTATTACCACTGTAGTTCTGAGCAAACACAAGTATCAACTATGAAAATATTGAGGAGACTAAAGAATGCTCTTAGCCGGGTGGTGGTGACTCACGCTTTTAATCCCAGCGCTCAGGAGGCAGAGGCAGGCGGATCTCTGAGTTCAGGCCAGCCTGGTCTACTGAACGAGTTTCAGGATGGCCAGGGCTATACAGATAAACCTTTTCTCAAAGAACCAAGAAGAAGAGGAGGAGGAGTGCTCCAGATTTAGGTAACTAAAGTCACTGTGGAGCCTATTTGGTGCAGGCTTTGAAAAAGAGAGGGTTTACAGGCCAGAAGTGGCTGAACCTTGGTGGTGATGATGCTGGATCAGTGTTGTGCCACCAAGCCGGATTTGTGCCCACTGTAAAAAAAAAAAAAGTATGTATGTATGTATGTATGTATTTTGTTTTTTTGAGGCGGGGTTTCTCTGTGTAACCCTAGCTGTCCTGGAACTAGTTCTGTAGACCAGGCTGGCCTTAAACTCGCAGAGATCCACCTGCCTCTGCTTTCTGAGTGCTGGGATTAAAGGCGTGTGCCACCACCGCCCAGCCAGAGCTTTTATTTATGTGTTGTGTATGTGCAGTCACGCATGTGTTACACTATGCATGTGGAGGTCAGAGGACAACATGTAGGATCAAGTTCTCTCCTCCTGCCGTGCCGATTCCAGGGACACAAGTCGGGTTGTCGGGATTGGCAGCAAGTGCTTTTCCATGCTGAGTTTTTTAGTTCCATGCCCACCTTTCATGTCTGTGCATGTGAGGGTGTGTATCATGTCCATGTGTGCATGTGAATGCACTTGTACACGTGTGTAGAAGCCAGAGTTGTCGTTCTCATTTGTTTTCCACTTTACTGTTTGAGACAGTCTCTTCCTGAACCTGGAGCTCACCACTTTGGCTTGGCTGGCTGACCAGCGAGCTTCAGAGATGCTCCTGTTTCTGACATGTGCCAGGGGTGCCACCTTTTATGTGGGCCCTAGGGGTCTGAACTCAGCCTGAAGCTTGGGTGGTAGGTACTTCACTAACTTGGGCTGACTCCCCAGCCCCTCTTGCTCACCTTGATGCTCGACTGGGCCTGATCAGAATCTGGGGGAGGAAATGGAAAATTGGGAGACGCTTTGTTGTTTATTTCTGTCTTGCTTTTCAGTCTTGCCCTCTGGGGCTTGAAGATCCCGTCCATTTATCCAGAAGTTAGCTGGGAAATAGGAACTCGGTTGTTTGTTTCTGCATTTTTGTGAGGGAGGGATGGGTACCTTTTGCCCTCTCTGCACTCAACTTACAGACCAGATGGGCACAGTGCAGGCCCGATATTCAGACTTGCTTTGCGCTCCCAGGGAAGGTTCACAGTTCTGCCTGTTGGGCTCTCCTGAGAACAGACCCAGAGTGTGGGACGCTGTTCCAGGAATAGTAAGCTGCTAGAGCTCCCCAGGGATGAAGAGCTCCATGGGCCTTACATGCTGGCGTCCTTCCTCAGAGTGACCCTGATATTAGCTAGTGTGTCTTCCCGCTTTCCTCCCTGATAATTGCCACCTTTGCTCACATTGCTTGTAGCTAAGGGTCACCACCCCGTCAGGCCTAGGCTCTACCAGTACCGCAGACCCCAGAGCCCGGCGCCTGGCCTCCGGGAGCAGTGGTGCTGTGGCCACCAGAACCACTGGACTGTAAGGTAAGGCTGTCACCTGGGGGGAGGGGGTGAGGAGTGGTTCAGCTGGGGAATTCGACTGGGCTGCACCTTGGAAAGAGCATGCAAGTGTCTAACTCTTCAGAGGAATTGTGTGGATTTGAGAATAAAGTTTCGCTTGAGCATTTTCTAAGCCTTTTTCAAAATGCAGTCACAGAGGCCCAGGGAGGTGTAGTGGATTGCTCTGTGTATCCTCTGAGCTTGTCCCTAGGGAAGATTTCCTAAGGTTTTGGCAGTGTTTACAGCTTTTCTAGCTAGCTCACTGCAGTGACAGTGTCTTTATAAAGAAAAAAAATCCGTGTCTTTATTTGGTTCATACTTTAAGATTTTTATCAGAGAGAAAGGGGCAGTGATCGCATCCTTAGCTGGCTCCTTTAATCCGACTTGGCTTAGCCACAGAAATCCAGGCGAGGATGAGGCATCCTAGACAAACTGGCTGCTGTGTTGGCAGCAGAGTTTACTCTCTCACAGGCCTGTGTCCTCTCCCTTTGAGACCCAAAGGAATTGTTTCACTCGTTGTCATTTTGAGAGAAGCCTTGAACTTTTTATATAGCCAAGAAGATGAATCCCTAGCACCCTTGCCCACACCTTCCAAGCCAATGGTTTCTGTTCTGTTTTGTTTTGAGACAGGGTCTCTTTATGTAGCTCTGGCTGTCCCAAAACTCTCTGTAGACCAGCTGGCCTCGAACTCACCGATAACTGCTGCCTCTGGCTCTCTCAAGTGCTGGAATTACAGATGTGCACCACTGCGCCTCTGCAAGGCGATGGTTTCTTGTGCCTAATCGTCTTTGCAAGCTCAGCCTTAGGAACTGATATGCACGTGTGTGTGTGTGTGTGTGTGTGTGTGTGTGTGTAAGGAGAAAGGGAAGGTGTATAGGACATGAAAATACCTGTGTCTGGAGGAGCCTTTCATCTGTCACTTGTGAATGCAGTCTGCATCATTGCTTCATCCCCTCAAGGTGACAGCGATGCTTTGGTGGAGGGGGACAGTGTGCTGAGAATGAGGTTACAGAACTAGAAGCCATCAGTCCTATCCTGAGGGTCTGTAGTCAGACTGGGAAGGTAGAATGTAGGTTTATAAAGGAAAGTGGGGACTGGGGAGATGGTACGATTGGCAAAGTGCCCGTCAGAAGCTTGAGGACCTGTGCTCAGACACAGCACCCATGCCAGAGCCTGACGGCATGCCTGATCTCAGTGCCGAGGAAACAGGCAGACTAGACTGATGCTGGGCCTGTCTCAAAAACAAGGTAGAACTAGGGTTTGTGGCGCACACCTTTAATTCTAGCACTGAGGCAGAGGAAGAGAGAGAAGAGGAAAGAGGCACAGGCAGGGGCAGAATTTTTGTGAGGTCAAGGCCAGCCTGGTCTATGTAATGAGTTTCATCCAAGTCAGAGCTACATAGTGAGGCCCTTTCTCAACACCATACCACAACCACCAGCACCAACCACAGCAACAACACCAACCACAGCAGCAGCACCAACCACAGCAACCACAGCAACAGCACCAACAACACCAACTACAGCAATAACAACAACCACAGCAACAACACCAACCACAGCAACAATACCAACCACACCAACCACAGCAACAGCACCAACCACAGCAATAGCACCAACCACAGCAACAGCACCAACCACACCAACCACAGCAACCACACCAACCACAGCAACAGCACCAACCACAACAACCACAGCAACAACACCAACCACAGCAACAATACCAACCACAGCAGCAGCACCAACCACACCAACCACAGCAACCACACCAACCACAGCAACCGCACTAACCACAGCAACCGCACCAACCACAGCAACAGCACCAACCACAACAACAGCACCAACCACAGCAACAACACCAACCACAGGAGCAGCACCAACCACAGCAACTACAGCAACAGCACCAACCACAGTGACAGCACCAACCACACCAACCACAGCAACAGGAGCAACACCACCAACCACACCAACAACACCAACTACAGCAACAACACCAACCACAGCAACCACACCAACCACAGCACCAGCTGATGATGACAATGATGATGGTGATGCAGAAAGCAGAGAATGATTGAGGAAGACACTTGACTTTGACCTCTGGCCTCCATACCCACTTGAGCACACACCCAAATACCCCCACACCCCCCACACATACCCCAACCCTTACCCCACCCCCATCCTACACTCAATGGGTAGCTAGGATAACCTGTGCTGAACTCAGTACTGAATGAGGGATGCAGGCCATACAAGTTATCAAAGTTAGAAAAGGGCTGTGTGATTCTCGACCTAATTATCTAGGTCTGGCAGCTCTGCCTACTTTGCCTGAAGATCCCCAACCCCTTACCTTAAAATAAAAAAATCTGAAAGTATTACCGGCTTCTTTTAGCTCTGTAATTATTAAGATTTCTGATCTTTTTGTTACCAAATAATAGGTAAGAGCCTGGACTTCAAAGTTAGAGTTTGGCTCCAGCCTCTGGCTCACTGTTAGCCATGTGACCATAGTTAACCCGGTATGCCTCTGTTTCCTCATCAGTAAACCTGTATAATAATAGTAGTTATGTAATGTCTTCAATGTGAAGTTTAAATTAGTTGTTATTTATAGAAGCCATAAGTACACCTAGCACATAGAAAATGCCAGAGAAATGTTTGTTAAAAACAAACAAACAAACAAACAAAAAACCCCAACTAACTACTTTTCCTGTTTTTCTATCAGGACTGAAAAATCTTAAGACTTATTTCCAATGTCTGACTGTTGTGTGAGGTGTATGTATGTGTTTGTGCGTGAGCATGTATGTGTGTAAGTGTGTACATATGTATGTGCGCGTGTGTGTATATGGAGGCCCAGGGAGGAAGTCAGGTGTCTCCCTCAATCGCTGCCACCTTATTTTTGGAGACAGGGTCTGTCACTGAGCCTGCTGCTAATTGGCTGGGCTAGACTGGCTGGCCAACGAGCTCCGGGAATCTGTCTGTCTTTAGTGCTTGCTGGGTTTCAGACTTTCTCAGCCAGGCTTTTCAGTGAGTGCTGGGGATCACAGCATAGGATCTCACACTTGTACAGCAAGCAGTGTACTGACCGAGCCACCTCCCCATTCCCTCCAATATTGAGCTTGATTCCACGTAACCACCATTCATTCCAAGTACAGTGAATTCCAAGTTCAGTCACCCTGCTGGCTCAGAAGCCACCCTGAGCATGTGCCACAAACTGTTTATGCTTGGCACAGCTTCCAGTTAAGCACTGCGGAGGATTTGGCGAGGACCACTTCTAGCCCGTCCACTTACTCGGTGCTTCCCTTCTATCCACCCGTCTTACTTCAGCAGATCTTTTCTGATGAGGGACTTCCATAAAGCCGTGTTCACTGTCTGCGTTCTTAGAAAGTACAGGTTTTCTAAGAAGCCTCCTTTAATGCCGCCATCTGAATAATTCTAGGCATGTCGGGATGGACAAATAGACTGGCTTTGTCTTTGCAAATACCAAAACGTATTTATTTCTGTGTGATGTGTTTGTGGGCATGAGCCTGCAGAAGTTGGAGGGTACATGTGGAATCGGTTCTCTTCTGCCTCGATGAAGACCATAAAGACCAAACTTGGGTGGCCAGGATTGCACAGCAAGGGCTTTGAGCTGCCCCCCATCTTGTTCTGAATATCCCAGCTATTTCCTTCCTCCTCGTCATTGTCCTCTTCCTCCTTCTGCTCCTCCCCCTTTTCTACTTCAGAAAAGAGTCTCACTATGTAACCTTAGGTGGCTTTCAGTCAAGGGCAATTCTCCTGCCTTATTCTCCCAGTTGGACCCTCAAGCCTAGCTCCATCAAGCAATTTTCAGACTTATGCCAATTAATATGAAAATCTATTTTCAAGGTCTTTGACCACAAACACTTCTTTTGGCAAAAATAATGAATTTTTCTTGCAGGGCATAATTTGTATACTTAGCTCTTCTTATTAATGTTTTGAAGTCAGAATCACCTTGCTTTTGTCTCCTGAGTTATCTCTGGGACCACGGGTATGTACCACACCCAGTTTTAATATTAGAACAAGTTTTGAAGTAGAATTACTCCACGCTGTTTCCTTCTTTGATTTTGCCATTTCATTTAGTAACTGCAGTCTGACTGATTGACGGAGGAGGAACTTCCTTTTCCCTCCACACTCAGTCTGCTTACTGCACCCTTATCTCTGAGGTGTGGAATATCATCTGCATTAGTCAGGAGTGGGCCGCGCCCACAAGGAAGTTAACTTCCACAGAAAGGTACAGTCCTCCATGTTCCATAGCGGCGTCCTGAGTTTTGAGTGTGTCCATCTCAGAAGCGTGGGTTTAAAGTGCAAAGATCAGTTCTGTCTTTTGCCTCTGAAAGAAAGCTCGGTGAGTTTGCACGTCCGTGGGAGATGACGTTGAGTGACTCACTACAGCCGATGTCCAGATCCGCTGCCAGCGGTGTGTTACAGCATTCTAGAACATGTCCCTTGCATTATTTGATACAGATCTTCAATCTTGTACTGTGGAACTATGCTAAAGTTCATTAGCTCACACGGTAACAGTGTGTACTCTGTAGAGTCTAAATAGTATATTTTCTCTGTCTCACCAAGTTTTTTTTTAATTTATCCCTATTTTATGTGCATTGATGTTTTTGGCTGCATGTTTGTCTGTGTGAGGTTGTTGGGTTCCCTAGAAATGGAGTTACAGATGGTTCTGAGCCACCATGTGGTTGCTGGGAATTGAACTCAGGACCTCTGGAAGAGCAGTCACTGCTCTTAACCACTGAGCCATCTCTCCAGCTCCCCTGTCTCACCAAGTTTTGACACTGACTTCTTGAAGTTCTTTTTAGGATTTTATCTCTGAACCTAAAAAACAGTNTTACTCTAAAAGTATGTCACAAGAGTCTGTGGCTCTAAGGTTTATTTTTGATTGTGTGTACGAGTGTGAGTCTGTATATAGGCATGCACACATAGTGCAGGTGCCCACAGAGGTATTGGATTCCCCTAGAACTGGAGTTACAGGCTGTGCACTGGGACCCAAACTTATATGCTCTTAACCACTGAGCTATCTCTCCAGCCCCCGGGTCTGTGGTCTTATGTGATAGGAAAACATGTATTTATTTATTGCTTATTTGTTTGTCTGAGATGGGGTCTCTTATGTAGCCCAGCCTGGCCCTGAACTTTTTTACATAGCTGGAATTGGCTTTGAACTCTTGGTCCTCCTGCCTCTGTATTCCAAGTTCTGGGATTCCAGACATGTACCGTATGTGACTTGAGCCCCTTTAGTCTTAGGAGGTGGGCACTCGGAAGAACTGATGTTTGTCCCAGGAGCTTCCTGGTTTCTGGGCTCCTCGTACCTGCGAGGAGTTTCCCTGCGTCATTCTTCAGGAGGAACTTCTCTTTAAATGCGTGTTGCTAAGGGAGTTGAACTAGCATGGGACTAAGGTGTCACCCGGGAGCACAAGAGGAACACCTCCTAGGTTGTGTGTCTGAGCCCTTGGTCCCATCTCCATCAGGAATGTAGTACCTGGTCAGGCAGTACTCCTGGTGTGCTTCTGCACAGAACTTGGTTGTGTGAGTGTTCGAATTTAGAACAGGGCAGAGATGCAGCAGCTCTCTCTCTTTCAACTTTATTTTTACAATTTAAAAATGTATGTGTGTGTGTACACATGCAGGTGTCTGCTATGTATGTGGGTGCCCATCAAGGCCAGAAGAAAGTATCAGATTCCCTAGAGCTGGAATTACAGGCGACTGTGAGCCAGCAGACTAGGATCCTCTGGAAAAGCAGGGCTCCAGCCTCCTCCCTTAAATGTTTGCGACAGCAGCTGGCCTCACTGTATATCCCTGGCTAGCTGGCTAATCTGGAACTGGCTATTAGACCAAGCTAGCTTGGAACTCGTAGAGATCTGTCTGTCTCTCCCTCTCAAGTGCTGGGATTAAAGACATGCACTGCCATGCATAATATCTGTATTGTTATTATGTGTATGTGTGTGAAGGGATGCCATATGTGTACATGCCTGCTGAGGTCAGAAGCAAGTTTTAGATCCCCTGGAGCTGGAATTATAGGCAATCGTGAGCTGCCTGACCTGGGTGCTGAGAACTGAACTCCTGTCCTCTGAAAGAGCAGCAAGTGTCCTTAACTGCTGAGCCATCTCTCCAGCTCCAAGGAAACATTCGCTTAATTGATGATTTCCATGAACTCTAGGCACCCTAGTCTGTAAAAATATTTATTGTGTGATAAAGGGATATGATTCTAAAGTTTCCTGAATTATTAATGATAGAATATTTGTGGCTTTATTAACTGCCTCTAGGTAACAGCCCCTTTATCACAAATTCAGATGCTATTTAGTTGTGTAAATTTGGTAAAAGTAACTTTTATTTATTTAGTACGGTTCTGGTTTTTACTAGTATAATTTTTAGAATCTTGAACATATGTATTTTTTGTGGTGTGTACATGTGTTGGCATGTGGTGTTTGTATGTGTACATGTTTGTATATGTGTGTGTGCACGTGTACATTTGGGTGTACATGTCTATGCACACAAGCTTTTGTGTGGAGGACACAGACTGATGTGTTTCTCAGTTGCTCTCCCCTTTATTTCTTGAGACAAGGCCTCACTGAACCTGGAGTGTACCGACTCAGCTCTGCAGGCTTGCCAGTGAGTGCCAGGGAAGTCTGTCTGACCCCTGCCGTGCACCACTGTGCCTAGCTTACGATGTGGCCTTGGGGGCTTGAACTCGTTCTTATGCCTGCACAGCCTTCCCTTTACTGATGGAATCGTCTCACCAGACCCTTCCTGTTCTGTGTTTTGAGACAGGGTCTTCCTACAGAGCTCACTATGAAGGTCGAACTGGCCTTGAACTTGCAGTAATCAGTAATCCTCTTGCTAGTCTAGGCTGACAGGCATGCTGCACCATAATTAGACGAGCATGTGGTTTTTTAATAGATGTGTTGATTGAAGGTATTTTTAGTCAAAAATATTTTGAATAGTATAGGATGTGTTTTCCCTCCCCTCGAATATCATATAGTGTTTTGGAAACAGGAAGTATCCTAGTGCATTTTAAAAACATGGTCATTATTAAACCCACTTCATGGTTTGGTACACTGAGTCACCAAGCATGTATAATGTCCTACATGTGGCTGTATAGGTAAATCAATACAATAGGATAAAATCAACATATTTCAAATAAAGATCATTACCTTCAGTAGGCAGAATCTCCTGAGTTATATAAAAATGAGCTGGAGACGCAGAGGCAATCTGACTCCGCAACTGAAGGCCTTGCAAAGCATCATGCTTCCCCATCTGAGTTCAGTCCCCAGGACCCAGCTGGCGGAAGGAGAGGAGCCACTCCACATATGCATCAGGACATGCCCGAGCGCACACATGTGAATAGATACACGTAATAAGCCTTTTTCACTGAACTAGGTAGTGTGTAGGGAAGGCTGGCCCCAGAGGAACACGAAGCTGGAATGCTTCCTGGTGGTCGTCACCCCGTTTCTCACTCTCCCCTTGTTTTTCTACCTCTTCCAGGTAAAGAAGTCATTTAAGTGAATGTTCATCCCTTGTTTTTTGCTTCAACTGGACCAAGCAGGTAAGAGTCTGTTTTTTTTTTTCTTATAATTGTGAGGCTACCTGTATGTTTTATGTGGTGTTCTGCCTGCTTGTGGGTCTGTCTGTGTTGCACCATTTCCTGTTGAGTGAGGTCTTACTGGCTGACGAGTTCTCTGTGTGACTGTTAAGAAGGCACCCATAGGAGATTCGCTTCACCTTTAGCCTCTCCCTGGTTTATGGCCATGGTGTACCAGGCATTTCCTCTGGTCGAAGTCACTGCCTGATAATCCAGAACCTAGTTGCTGGCTTCTGGTGACCTGATTTACAAATCTGTCTCCTCCTAGCAAGGAATTCTGAAAAATATGTGAATCAAACACGAACTGAGATGGACTTTGCAGTCATGGCAGGGACATGGAAAGCAGTGAAGCCAAGTTCCATGGAAGGAGCCATGAGGATCCATTGCATGAGTCTACACTCTCAGGGCAAGAACAGTTGGTGGAGGAAAATGGACAGTAGCTTCTCGACCCATGGAGCTCAGGGCTTTGTTGATGGGTCAAGATAGCTCAAGGACTCAAAGCCAACATTAGGAAGGTAGTGGAGTGCCCAGTGCTCAGAAAATAGCCGCCTTTGGCCTCATAGCTTGGGGGGAGTGAGCCTGGGCATGTACAGTCTACCTAATCTGCAAGGGGATAGAAGGACAGAGAAGGGTCTCAGCTGGAGAAGAAAGAGCTAGCGACAGTCAGGAGAGAGGAGCTTTGGGGGTGAAGTTCATTTCTTGGGGCAGGAGGAAGTAGATGTGTGGCAGATCCTACAGATTCCCAACATGGAGAGTCAGGTAACAACTGCCAAGTGCAGAGAACCAGCTGGCATGAGCAGCTTTCTTCCCCCTCAGTCTCCTTCGTGGTATGAACACAGGCTGCTGTGGGAACAGAGGTGTCCATGACCTTTAGTGACCCGCAAACTCAAACCTGATTGGTGGTGTCTGCCATTTCTACTGCTGTGGCCTTGGTTATGTAAAAGCAATAGTGGTAAAATCGCTGGTGTCTCAGCAAGGGAAGGGCTATCTCCTGCACTGATGGTCATGGTGTCTCAGCAAGGGAAGGGCTATCTCCTGCACTGATGGTCATGGTGTCTCAGCAAGGGAAGGGCTATCTCCTGCACTGATGGTCATGGTGTCTCAGCAAGGGAAGGGCTATCTCATGCACTGGTCGCCATGGTGTTCTCCACCAACATAGGGGAAGGAGGTGTTGTCATGAAATGATAAAAATTACCGTTGGGTCTGGAGAGCTGTCTCAGTAGTTAAGAGCACTGGCTGCTCTTGCAGGGGACCCAGGTTCCATTCCAGGCACCCATGTGATGGCCCACATCCTTAGCACAATCCTCTGTGCCAGAGATTACGTGTGCCCTCCTCTAGGTCTCTAAAATGCCATTGGTGACGTAGGCGGTGAGTTCACCTTCTTATGACGAGGAAATGGAGTGTGGAGAAGCATTCCCGGGCAGGGTGGCTAGCTCTCTGGTGAGCACACTGGTCGTTCCTGCTTGCTTCATTAGCCTCCTCTGAAGGCTTCTTCAGAACCCTGCCCGCGCACCCCACTTACCTTAGGCATGGTGCTTGCGGTATTGGTACCACGATAGGTGTTCCTGGAAGTCATGGTGGCTTTTGCAACTGGACATTGTGCAATAGGCCATCATGCCAGCAACGTCTTAGCCATGCCTGTAGATGAGCTGTCTCTCAGCTGACTTGCCAATGCTCCTAGGAGGCCCTGTGGCAGCCTGGGGTAGCTTTCTCGTCTTTGGCCTGAAGAATAAGCAGAGCATCAGTTAGCATCAGTGACTGTGAACTTCTTGTTGTTGTGCACTGGCTGCTGTCTTATAGCTGTCGGCGTGGAAAACCAGTTTAAATTTTGAGAGTACTTGTGTGAGAGTTTGCCCACAGTATCTGTCCAGACACGACATGTCGCCAGCGGGGGCTCTGGTGTTCACATCCTCAGTTCCCACTTCGATGTTTCCAGCAGCAGGGAGGGCCCAGTGCCAGAGTTTCCTTTTCATCTCAGGGAGTCTCATTCTCACTGATTCCCACCACAGCCTATGGCTGTTGGACTGAACTCTTGTCTCACAGAGGGGCAGTAGATGCCAGTGGCTGAGGAACCTGTTCGCCGCTGCTGTCAAGCCCGGACCTGTCTGCTATCCCTGTTGTCTCTATAGGGATTGCCTTTCTTAAGCAAACAAAGCTCCTCACCAGCACAGACACCCCAGCCGGGCTCTGGTTTCCCCACTAGGTTGTTTGTTCCTTCAGCAGGTGTGTTTTGGACATCTGCTTGGTGCTGGCAGGAGAGAGAAGGTGAATGGGGCACACCTCATTTGTAAGGTGGTCCTGCTCTTGAGTACCTACCTGCCTCCCCGTGCTATCTGTAAAGGCCGCCGGCTCACAGACGAGCGTGAGGAAATGGCGGATAGGTGTTTTCTCAGGAAAAGGTAAGGGGCTAGCAATCGATGACGACAAGCAGAAACAAGTTGCAAAATATGGCATCTCCATTGAGTTAATCCAAGGGAGGGGGCGAAGGAGGAAGAAGGGAGGCTCTGCCCTACAGGAAGTGAGGATTGTGTCTGTTTGTAATTTTGTATTTGTGTGTGTGAGTACAGACGCGTGCACGCACAGCGCCTGTGTGGTCAGAGGACATCTTTTCAGAGCACGCCTCACCTTGACTTCGCTGAGGTGCTGGTCTCCCTTGTTGTTTTCGCTCTTGTGAAGCTGCTCCAGACTCGCTGGCTTGAGCTGGCTTGAGAGCTTCCGGCGGGTTCTCCTGTCTCTGCCTCCATTCCTCTTTAGGAGTGCAGGAATAGCAGGTGCGTGGCACCACATCTGGCTCTTTTGTGGGCTTTGGGAATTAAATCCAGGCCAGACTTACGAAGCAAGAACTTTTACCCACTGAGCCAGCTCTTCAGTGCTCTGTGTATTTTTTTTTCTTAATGAAACTTAAGATAATCATTAAATATTGAGGGTTTATTTGTAAAAATATTAAAATAGAGATGGGCTTGGGCGATGACTTAGTAGCAAGGGAACTTGAGATGTGTGAAGCAGGTTCAGTGAGGGGATAAGGCCAAAGATGTCTTCTGGTCTCTGCGCCTGCGCGGGAGCACGCACGCACGCACGCACGCACGCACTAGAGAAAGGTTTATGGAGTCAGTTTTCTCCTTCGGCCTTCACATGGGTTCCTCGGGTAGAGCTCAGGTCATCAGACCTATACAACAAGTGCCTTTACCCACTGAGCCATCTTGCCAGTCCCCTTTAATTTTTTAAAAATAATTTATTATTATTATTTGTATGCGTATGGGTGTTTTGCCTATATGTATGTCTTTGTACCGTGCGCATGCCCACAGAGGTCAGAAGAGGGTGTTGAGTTCCCTGCAGCTAGCATCACAGACAGCTGTGAGCTAACGTGGGAGCACTGGGAATCAAACCCGTGTCCTCTGGAAGAGTAACCAGTGCTCTTAACCTTTGAACCATTTCTCCAGCGTCCTGGTGCCCCTTTTAAAATTAAAATCTTCTTTGAGTGTACATGTGTGCGTGCATGTGTGTGCACTCCTGCTCATCTAGGTGTGCACCATGTGTAGTGCATGCGGGCGCCTGTCTGGGTAAGACGGTTGTCAGCTCTACTGGAGCTGGAGTTCCAGCAAGGCGAAAGTTGCAAAAGTTCCAGTTGCAAGCCAGGCAAAATGGGTGCTCAGAACTAAGCTTGGGTCCTCTGCAGGAGCAGCAAGTGTTCTTAGCCACGGAGACGCAGACCCAGGCCCGCCTAGAACTCTCAGTCCTGCATCACCTTCCCAAGTGCGGAGGTTAAAGATGTGACCTGCAAAGGTACAGCAGCAGGTGGAGAAGGTGTCCTGTCGGGAGCAAGAGGCCAGCTGGTCACATTGCATCCACAGCTAGATCCATAGAGCGAGCAGCAGGTAGAGTGGGGCTGTAAACCTCAGGGCTCACCCCTAGCGACACGCTTCCTCCACTGAGATGCTACTTCCTAACAGTGTAGTTAGCTGGGAGTGTTTCACATTCAAACCACTTGAAGTAATTAACCAAAAATTGTATTGGGATATTAAACGTGTACTAATATCACACATATAGTTATTGTATATATATTAGTATACTATATAATTGTTATATTAATATATAATACTTAAATATAAACATTGTCTATATATAAACAATATCTAGTAATATATAATTATAATATATATTTTGGCACTGATGTGGATCACACCTAGGGCCTTGGGCATTCTAGGTAAACAGTTTTCTATTGAGCTACTAAACAAACTGCAATGTTTTTATGTAGTGGTACATCTCTAGATGTGTTTGGCCATATGTTTTAGATTAAAAATGTTTATTACTGAAAAAAGTGAGCCAGCATGCCTAGTTTATGTCGTTTTCTTTTTCATGTGACAGAATAACAGGTAAGAATTAGTTTTGTTTTATGTAGACTTTTGCTGTATTGAGAATTATTTCCTCCAGGCAGTGGTGGCATGCGCCTTTAATCCCAGTGCTCGGGAGGCAGAGGCAGGTGGATTTCTGTGAGCTTGAGACGAGCTGGGTCTGCAGAGAGAGTTCCAGGGCAGACGGGGCTGTTACACAGGGAAACCCTGAGACAGATTACTAGGATGGCTTTCTGCATCTGAGTCTGAACATTTCTGAGGCTTTGGAACCTTTGAACTGTTTGTCCGTAATACCCATTTTATCAATGACCTTCTGTTTAGTAGGAAATAACAGGCTCCTAAGTGTTATTGCTGTCCAGTCGAGAGGTTGTGTTTCTAGGATTGTTGATGAGCTACAGTGTTTTCCCGTGTCCTAATGCAGGTATAATGTTTCCCGTGTCCTAACGCAGGTACAGTGTTTTCCCGTGTCCTAATGCAGGTACAGTGTTTCCC
>LOEQ01004339.1:150279-166166 GCA_001685075.1 Bramus lutescens | reverse complement strand
GGGCTGGCCTATCAAAGGGCCAAGGCAGTTTCTTTATTAACCAATGAAAGTAACACATAGACAGATGACCCTCCTACATCAGACATTCAAGATTCACAACCAGCACACTTCTTGGTTGAGAAGGTAAGGGCATTATTTCTTTGGTATTCTTTTTTTTTTCTGTCTGGAGAGGGGATCTATCAAGGTATATACAACATCCCAAAATATTAATCATTGGGAAGATGAAAATAAGAATATACTTTAAATACACATAACTTATGGCCTTGCTGAAGAACATACTGAGAAAATACTAGTAGAATTACTATACTTTTATTATTTTTTTAAAAATGTACTTTAAAATGAATTCAGCTTATGTGTCCATTAACTGATGGATGGATAATGATAATGTGGTATGTATACACCATGGAAACTTATTCAGCTGTAAAGAAAAATCAAAGCATGAAATTTTCAGATAAGTGCTTGGAACTGGAAAAAGATGAGTCAGCTAATCCAGACACAGAAAGACAAACACTGCATGTTCTTGATCATATAGTGTGCTGGCTTTGATGTTCAGATTTATGTGTTTAATTTGGAGTACCTGTAGAAACCTAGAAACAAGAAAGGAACCATCGGGTGAGGAATGCTTAAGGGACGATGGATAGTAGAACGTAAGTTATATGAAAGAAAAGAGGGGGCTACTAAAGGTGGAAAGGTGTAAGCAGGGATGAGGTAGTGGGATAGGAGAGATGATGGAAAAAAGATAAATGTGAGAAAGGCAACTATAAGGAAGAATAGTGTTCATAGGGTTGAAGGACGATAGGGAGAACGGGTAGGGGGAGACAGTAACTATAAAGCATTATATACATGTGTGCTGGCTACTTTTATGTCAATTTGACACAAGCTAGAGTTATCTGAAAGGGGGAACTTAATTTAAAGATGCCTGCATAAGACCAGGCTTCTTAATTAGTGATTGATGGGGGAGGGCCCAGATCATGTGGGTGGGACCATCCCTGGGATGGTAGTCCTGGTTTCTGTATGATAACAGGCTGAGCAAGCCAGTAAGCAGCACCTCTCCATGGCCTCTGCATCAGCTCTTGCCTTCAGGTTTCCTGCCCTGTTTGATTTCCTGTCCTGAATTCCTTTGATGGAAGCATATGCCAGTTGAACCTTCCCTTCCTAAGCTGCTTTGATCGTGATGTTTCACCACAGCAATAGTAACATCAACTAACACATTAATGAAATTGTCGAAGAACAAATCTAATAAAAACAAATAAAAGGAAAGAAAAAATATATTGCCTAGTATGCTTTTTCTCAAAGACAATCACAAAACAATCAGCACTGACTTCTGATAAATTTATTTTCTAGTAGATTAGGGCAAAGCTTATACTAGCAAATATAAGAAATGATTAATAACTAAAGTAAGAGGCTATAGGACAATTGGAGACGTCTGGCAGAGATGTGAAGTAGTATAGCCACTGTGGAAAACCAGTTGGATGATTTTTCAAAAAACTAAATACAAGGTTGGGCATAGTGGTACAAACTTGTAGTCCCAACACTTGAGAGACTGAAGCAGGGCTACGTGTTTGAGGCCAGCTGTCACCACATAATGAGAAACTGTCTTAAAGCTACATACAGGCTTACTGTATCACCCAGTAATACTGCTGCTTCTAGGGATATTATGTCCAAAAGAATGAAAACATAGCCATACAAAAATATGTATGTCATACAAAATATATACAAAATACAAAAATACATACAGATACATACAAAAATACATACAAAATAAGTTTGCCCATAGGAGACTGACATAAAATAGCCTCAAGAGTAGGAACAATTCAAATGTTTATCAACTGGTGAATAAAAAAAGGATACATGGTAGGATCACATATATAATATTACTTAATAATATAAAGGAATAAAGAGACAATATATGGTAGAAACTAGATGGAACCTGAAAACATTTTTGTTTTGTGAAAGCAGCCTGGCACAAAGCATTGCCTTATATAGTGTTCGTATAAAGCGTTAAGAATAGTCAGATTCATAGACACAAATATTAATAGTTATCAAAGAGTGAGGCAAATGGGAACTGGGATTGACTACTAACAGGGTACAGGATTGTTTGCTGAAGAATTGGAAACATTCTAAAATTAGAGTGTGACAATGGTTAGACAAAGTTCAAAATGAGTTAAAATCTATTCCCCTTAACAAAATACCTATGTAAAATAAATAAGGTAAGAAGTTACAAAGTTCACTAATTATGAGGTAACTTGAATTTTCTTAACTTTTAGTGTTATTAAATTGGGTCTCCACTGTCCTGGGAACAGAATTTTGTAATTCACTGTACAAAAAGCACTGTTAGAACCTTGGCCATATGAAAAGTTCCTTAGTGGGACTTTACTGAAGCACTTCTAAGTGGGGTTGTCTGGTACCATTACATTAAAATTCCCAGTGAAGGATTCACAGACAGAAATAATACATGTTTGAATTTATTGGAGAATTAAGCAAATATTGATGCTTATGTTCCATCCTTTAAAATTCCATTTCAGTTGGTAATTTATGGGTCAACAATTTAATTGTCTGGACACTGGAGTTTTCAATGTTCCCCAATGACTTTCATAGGTGGCATTTGATGGTTAATTTAGGAACAACTAGGTCATATCACCATTGCTTTTCTGAGCATTAGAAGGTATTCTGTTTGCTACCACTGCAGTCTCATGCCTGGATTTCACATGTCAAGGTCTTAACCAGGAATGATGGGAGAAAGAACTGTGGGAATTACCACAGTGCAAGCTTGGAAGTGCGACAATGCCCTTGCCAACATGAAGCTGATGTTTCCAAGTTGAGATTCCAAGATTCTGAAACCTTGGACTCTCAAGTCCAAGGGAGCCTTATTGCCAGAGGAAAGCAGTGGGAAAATTAGTCACCACTTCTTGTCATTTTGTTAAGGACATCAATTCTGAATGACAATGATCCACCGTTTGAGGTAACCTCATTTCTAAGGCTTAAAGTTTCAAATGCGAGGAGTACACTTTTGTAATGTGCACGTGTGATGGTTTTGATTGTCAGCACAATCTAGTTTCACATGGAAAGTCTCACTAGGGACTGCCTAGATCAGCTTGGCCTGTGGGGATTAGCTTGGTTTTGTTCATTGGAGCTGGTAGACCTGCCCACTGTGGGTGGCGCCATCTCCTGGTGGGGAGATCCTGAACACGTGAGCGTGAAGAAAGCTAGAAGAGTCCAGGTTTGTGCTTATTCTTCCTGGCTCTTGACTATGGGTGTGACTGGCAGCTTCAAGTACTTGTTGGCTTGGCTCTTGTACTGATGGATTATAGCCAGGAATTATGAGTTAAAATAGACCCTTCCTTTCCTAAATTTCTATTTTTAGGCTTTTTTTTTAATCACAGCAACAAAAGCAAAAGCTAAACTAAGACAGCACACCGAAAGTTTTTGGTTTTAGGGTTGACCTATACCCATTCATTTGTGCATCACTCAACAATCAGTGAGTAATTATTTATGGATAGGCATTAGATTAATAATAATAGCTTCCTGAAGTAGTATATTTAGTTCAAGGATTATGGCAAATCAGACAATATTTTACATAAAGAGGTTGGGCAAAATTCCTGAGGGGGAAGAACCATGAGTTGCTGCTTCTTATTAATTTCTGCCCTTTGTACATTCTCTTGCTTGGTAGAATTCCTATCACTATCTACTTGAGGTCCTATGTACACATTCATATTTAAAAATTGCTTTATATGGACAGCATACTTCTATGGAAGTAAAAGGATGACCATTCTTGACTGGGTGGTGGTGGTGCACGCCTTTAATCCCAGCGCTCGGGAGGCATAGGCAGGTGGATCTCTGTGAGTCTGAGGTCAGCCTGGTCTACAAGAGCTAGTTCCAGGACAAGCTCCAAAGATACAGAGAAACCCTGTCTTGGATAAAAAAATGACCAATCTGACTAGTACAAAGATATATATACTTAGACATAACCTTAAATCACAAAGAAGAAAATATTTTTCTTTTAATTCTTAAAAATTATATTCCTTAAAAAATAGAGAGCCATTCTCTTATGTGTGCTACTAATATTATGCTTAAAATACTTTCAGGTATATATTGGTGTAACAAGGTGTTTGAGCCACACTTGATGTTTTCAGCCACAAGCTCTCAAATAAGGTTCTGTTTCCTTCCCAGAGGATATTTGGCCATGACTGGAGACACCGTGATGCTGGCAACTATTAGAGATGTGAACAAAGCACGGGGCAGTGGGCGTGGCGAGCAACTGTCTGGACCAGTGTCAGTCCTGCCATGTTCCAAACAAGCCACAGCACAGAGCACAGAATACCTTTCTAAAATTTAAATATGCACACAAAACTGAAATAAACACATGAGCATCTAAAACTTCAATCTCTTTTACCCCCGTTTTGCTTTTTGTTTAACAAAGAAAAAAAATGTTTGGCACTTTCAAGACTATTGGATATTTTGGGACAATACATGTCAGATGTTCAAAGTTTCAATTAATTCAGAGACATGCATGCATGCATGTGTGCAAGGTACTCTTAAGTTGCACTGAGGATCACAAAAATAACACTATGTGTGAAATTCTGCTTTGGAAGGGCCATAAGCATACAGATAAAATGATGTACATCCAGATGCAGAAGTAGCTAGGAATAAAGGCAGTTAGAGGCAATGCTAGCTTTAGGAAACAGAATGAAATGGTTACTAAGAGCTGAAGGTTAGTGTACTGGAGAGTAGAGGAAGGTTTCAAAGAAGAGGGAG
Organism: Bramus lutescens; assembly: GCA_001685075.1. Taxonomy (NCBI): domain Eukaryota; kingdom Metazoa; phylum Chordata; class Mammalia; order Rodentia; family Cricetidae; genus Bramus; species Bramus lutescens. The sequence goes on along the minus strand of LOEQ01004339.1, from coordinate 161,411 downwards.
GCTGGAGAAAATGGCTCTATCTAGTTTCCTGAAATCAAGGCTAAGCAGATGACATGATAGTTAAGTGGCATGCTAGTTAGGTTTGTTTACTTCTGTACCTACTAGAGTAAGATCAGCATTCTAGCATGCTCTTTGACCATCTCTCTCTGCACATTAAGATCAGAACTCATGGGACTAGCTTTCATGATAGCAGAGGGTACCAGGGATCGCTGCAGCTGTGACATCCATGAACCACATCAATGACCAGCCTGGGACAATAGCCCTAAAGGAGCAATAGTGGCACACTTACTTCGGCAGTGACTAACAGCTCTCGATTGGACTGAAGAGCCAGTCAACAAGAGGGAAACCATGCCTGGTGCTGGATTTCTCAGTGCTAATGAAGTCATGGTTACTGGAGGAGAATCTACAACCATTTCTTTACTAAACCAGAATAATCCGTAACAGCAGTCTATAAACATCTGTCCTTATATCCATATGTCCTCATATATGTCCTTGTATACTTATATCCAGTGTAAGATATAAGTATATATATCATACTCCTTCCTCATCAAGGAAGATTCTAGTTGCAACAGATCAAGATCAGTTCAGAAATCCATAGCCAACCAAAATGCAGTTATGGATCCCAGTTCCAATAAATACATCTGCAAACACCTCCACATCCAAGGCTCAAAGAGCATTGTAGAAGAGGGGGGTAGAAATATTGTAAGATCCAGAGGATCAGGGAGCTTGCTGTGAGATTGTATCTCCTAATAATATCGGAAGATATACCCATAAAACCAATATGACTGCCCAAGCATGAGCTAAACAATGGGCTTGCCTAAGTGGATGGGGAAAAGCCCATGAGACCTCAACACAACACAGAGAATGATAGGCAACTGAGGAAAGCTGGGGGCAGGAGAGTGGTCTTCCCCAGACAAGAGCTTACCAAGTAGTTGTTTAGTGCCAAATGGTCAGCCCTGAAAACACACATTCAACTGACATGATACAGACAGAACAGGTTATATTTAGGAATATATATATATACATATATATTCCTAATGTTTATAAATGTATCAATTGATATATAATTAGTATTAACATATCAATTAATATATTAATATGAATATAGTTCTAAATTTAATATATAATATTATATATAGTGAATGTACACACACATATATGCAATCAATAATAATTAATGAAACAAGAGGCCATGAATTTGAAGGAGAGAGGAGGGGTGATGTGAGGGTTTTGAAAGAGGAAGGCAAAGAGAGAAATGTTATAACTATATTATAATCTAAAAAAAACAAAGAAAAAAGAAAAAAAAGATTGAGACTCATGGATTGGGTACCTGCCTGCGGCTCTTTCCAATTGGACTAGTGGGTCTCAATTTTGACAGCATATTATAATCACCTGGAGTGGTAAACAAAATCTTTGGAGGACTAATTTAATTAGATTGGGGCGATGTCTGAGCATTGGTATTGTTGAAGTGCCCCAGGTGATTGTGATGAGTTGAGGATCACTGATTAGAACAATGAACTTCTGTATTACACTAGTACAACAATGCATTTCTCGAGTGTTTATATTCAAAGTTCTCTCAAGTACTGAGTCTTGGGAAAAACAAGCCAAATATGGGTCGGATTAGCAAGGTGAAGCAGCAAGCACTGAATCCTGGTTAAGTAGGGGAGGCAACTCCATGTACCGAGGATGCAAAACTGTCTGTGTAACCTTCAGAGGATGACAGCATGCATGTCAACACGACTCTCTGCTGTCCATGACTGGTTTGGTCACTATCAAGAAGATCGGTCAGGCCTTAGCTTCCATGTGTGGGGAGCAGAAATGCAAGCTCACAGCTGTCTGTCAGGGGTTCTCATGTTGTTGTCCTATTATGTATGGTCCTGAGAGTTCAGCTGCATAGCCTGTGGTAGCCATGGAACTTAGTGTTAGATTCTGGGACGCAGATCCTAGAGATGCAGATACAGGCTCCAGCTCTATATCATTCAAAGAGAAGAGCCACAGTCACTTTGGCAGAAAGTTACAACTGTCCATAGAGTGCTTCATTGATATCAGCCTGGAAAGACCACAAGCCTGCATGCAAAGCAGTGGGATTTGAACTTGGGTCCCAACTGTACAACTTGCTGGCAGTATTATACCCATTCTTGACCGTCACTGAGACATGGCTGGTCTTCAGCAAACAAGTACTACCAGGACCGAGGAGAGAGAACACATTTCTAGTGCATTAGTAGATCCTGGGAATTGAACTTCAAGGAAAAAATTTAAACACAGCAAAGCTTTATTTGACTTTAGCCTTAAAAAAATGCCCCATAATTAGAATCTGAATCCTAGACAAGGTGGAGCTCTTCATAGCTAACCACAGTGAAAACTTATTTTCTGTCCGTGTGTCTAGTCAGGATGTTAAACAAATTTGGATCAAGTGCCTAGAAGCTAACAGAATTTTTACACCTCGGCACAATTGGCATTTTAGACTAGGTGATCTTTGTTCTCAGTGCCTTCCTGTGCATTTGGGATATTTGATATTTAACTCCTACTCTCTGCCTGTTAGATGCTAGGAGCACTCCTTTCTCTCTCTGCATTACTACCAAATGTCTCCACATTCCAAGAATTCCTTTCCTGGGCAACAAAATCACATCTGGAAAGAACAGCTTCCACATGGAAATGTATCACACAATTACAATAGCGCTCTGATTATTTCTAACTTGAGTAACTGAAAAATATTTTCTGTGTGTGTATACTCTGTGTGTGTGTATGTGAATGTTTATGTGTGAGTGTAGGTGCATACATATAGTGGCATATTATTTGTGTTTTAATAATAAAGCTTGCCTGAAGGTCAGTGCAAAGCAGCCACACTAGTTAGCCATAGAGGCCAGGCAATGGTGGTGCACACCTTTAATCCCAGCACTAGAGAGGAATATTAGGCCAGATGAGACAGTAACTTACTCTCTTTCAGCCTGACGATTTCAGAGAGGTAAGAGCTCTCTCGTGGCTTGGCTGCTTTTCTTTGCTGATCTTCAGGCAAGCTTTATTTATTAAAACACAAGTAATATGCCACTGTACATGTGCTCATGTTCTGCCTTATTTAAGACAAGTTTCTTTGTTGTTCATCATTGCTTACACCAGGAGAGATGACCCACGAGATTCCCGAGTATTCCAGGTGCATGCTGCTGCCCCATGGGTTCTCATGCTTGCGCGACAAGCGCTTTACCAACTGAGCCATCTCTTTAGGCCAGTTTTTTTTTGTATATAGTAAAAACATTTGCTGAAACAATGCATAAAAGTATTTTAAAAGATGCTAGTTAAGTTCCTACTATGTGCCACGTCATTTCATCTGCATGCTTCTCGTGTGTGGAATGTTGTGTGTTTGTGTTATAATCCTCAACTATAGCCAAGAAGCTGCTTCTGAGGTTCTGAGGGGTCAGATAATTTCTAGGCGAAACACAGATGCAGTAAATAGTAAAGCTAGGATGTGAAGCCACAGTTTTCTCAGATCAAAGCTTTTCTCCCCATATGGTATGCTGAGCTGTAGGGTTTTCATTTTTTTTTTTGGGATAAAGTTCAAAGACTTATCGGCATGCATGAGCTGCTAGATAGCTGTGGAGAACAGAGCCTAGAAATTGAATCTTACTCTTGATCTGAAAAGGTCCTATTTAACCCTAATGTGTGTTAAACAATGGGGAAAACATACTCATTATGAGAAACATATGCATTGCCTTCAAGGATGTGCCAGATTTCCTCACAGAAATGAAAGACTGAAGATTGTTCCAGCCTCAAGAAACTTGACTGGCTAGGGAAATAAGACTCACAAGACAACAACCCCGAAGGAAACATTTTGATATATATTAGAAACACTATATAGTGTTGCTTAAATAAAGAGAAGCATCACTCTAAGCTATAGTATACTTAGACAACATCATAGTGAGGTTCTGATGAGAAAACAGGGAGACAAAAAACAAGAGCAAAGTTTAGGAAATCGGTTATTTACTATGGTCCACTTCTAAATGTCCATTATAGGTCAAGAGACTGGATGCGTATTTGTGAGTGTCTTATATGTTAGTATACAACAGTCCACTGACAATGCTCAAGAAAAGATGGGATAAAATTATGGCTGTATTTGGTTCTTCCTTTTTCAAGTCAGGATCTCTGCTCACTTCTAACCATGACCAAAGGTCATAAAGTGAAAATTATGGCTTCTGATTTGAGATGACCCCTTGAATGTTGCTCTTTTATACTTACTACATATCGAAGAGTTCCAAAGCCTAATGTCCACTTATAGATATAAGGGTACAGCTTACATGGCTTGTTCCTGAGCCGCCGGTTGTATGACAGAAAGTTATGACAATGTTGAGGATCACAATAATAAATTGAAAGCTTATGAGAAACTCAAAAACGAAGAACCACTCTGAGTAGTACTATTGCAATATCCAGTGAGTTCAAACCCCACATGTAACCAGCATATTTCAATACACTAGGTGGCAGCAAATAGGTATTTAAGTACAACGTCAGTAGAAGGGCAGATTAGAAACAAAACAAACTGACTGTTTGGGTCTAATGCTGCCTGAATAAAGTTTCCAAGGGGATTAATCTTTTGATGCTCTCAAACATGCATGGGAAAGTCACAGCCCTTCCCATCAGCTTTCTTTACCAAGGTTGTCCCTTAAAACCTGTGGGTGGTAGACAGCTACAGCTTGGAGTTAGGTGACTGCTGATTCCTGGGGGAGGCATGGCAATGGGCTGTGCATTTCAAGAATGTTTTCCCTGACTATAAGAGGGAGAGTAACAATCAGGAACAGGAAACGGACAGACATGAAAAGTCAGGTTTAAGGAGGCATATTGCAGGATAGGCCCCAGAGTCATAGGACAGAAGAAAATGTCAGCAAAGACTGGCTGTGGATACTGGCAACAAAGATATTTGAAATTAAAATTAGAGTCAATGCCACATTTCATCCATAGGGACCCAAAACATTACCTAGTGTCTTAAGGTGGTAATGTCAGGTGATCCATCACTATGGGACAGGAAGAAAATATTAAAATATATTTTATGTGTTATTTATCTCATGCAGAAAAAAGTAAAGAACGATTTCCAATACTGAGAATCAGACTCACACAGAATCTTCACTTAGCCTGCGTGTGTGTTACATTTTCTATGAGAGGAATTTCACAGAAAAAGTGGGAGGGTCATGATTCAGAGTGCTTGTTCATAGACTCAACACTTATCTCCTCACATAACGGAAGTTTTCAGGCTCTTCTTGGCTGATTCAAAGGATCCATGGATTTAGGGGATATAATATTGTTCTCCTATAAATGTTTTGGGACACATAAGTAGCCTAAGAAGATTCATGCAAAGAAACCTTGAATTAAATTGAACTGACAATGCAAGTCCATTAACAATCAGAAAGCAGCTGATTGGGAGCTTTTGCAGAAGAAGCTCTCATGAGCTCCAGGCACATCTGATGGGAAGTTAACCTCCAAGTCAGAATCGACTTGGAAGAAATAAAGATTGACTCCCATTCTTACTCTGGATGAACCTCTGACTTGATGGGTAATTACAATGCCTTTGGAATAACACACAGATGAATGAGATACAGACTCAGCCTTCAAATTGCTATTTTATAAACCACTAAATGAGATTCTATCTTCCCAAACAACTAAACTTGTTAATGTGCATTATAAGAAGCATTCTAATCTAATAAATATTAAACACACTTCAGACTATTATTTTGTTCAACTATATACAAATTTTAAATATATATACATATGCATATCAATTGTAGTGATATCAGTTGAATTCAGGGCCTTGCACATGCTATGAAAGCTGTCTATCACTTAGCTATACTGTCACTCTATGAAATTTACTTTTATATAAGTCTTATGATTAAACACACACTATGTGTATGCAGTTTCTAAGCTTGTGAACACATAAACTGTGACTACATGTTAAAATATTTTTACTAATGGGATACAGAATCCAAATTTTTGTGAGTTATGATAGCTTAATATATTTATAGATAAATAAGTAAAATGAAACAAAAGACAAAGAGATAGCAGACTTTCCATTACTATTACAAAACATCAGAGGTTGGGAAATTTCTGAAGAAAAGAAGTTTGTTTATCTTGCAATTCTGAGATTCATGATCAAGGCTTTGACTTCTGCTGAGCTTTGGTGAGGGCTTCATGGTGGATGACAAGACAAGACTGGGAGTGAGGGTGAGAGAGATCTCATGGTAACACAGGAAGCCAGAGAAACTGGGGAGTTATTGCCACACATTTTTTTATTTAAAAGAACACCTTTCTTGGGAATGAATTGTGATTCCATTCCAAAGTCAATGAATCCCAATAACCTAAGAACCTTATACTAAACCCAGCCTTTTAAACCCACCACCGCATGATGCCGCCATATTGGCTATCAAGCTTTGGACATGAATATGTTTGGAGCCCTACCATGTAAAAACAATAGCATCGCTACAGAAAATATACTGTCAATTTGGTATTTAAAATTACTATTTTATTCTTTTTGACTTCTAAATTTTCCTCAGATCACCAAGCATACATTTATGTGAATAGAACCAAGATATAATAGGGTTGAGATTTTTATCCCCTTATAATGCTCTAGATACCTTCGTCCTTAAAGGACTGCTCTGTTGGAAGCAGAGTTACAGGAAATATTAAAAAGGAGGTACCTGCCCATCAGATAAGATTTAGCTATGTATACAGTAAGGGAGCAGGCATCAAAACAGAGCAATACTCTAGTGTGAGCCAAACACTTTTCTTACCATGAAATCTTGTCAGATTAAGTAAAAGAATTCTTAAAATTGTCTCCAGTATTTTGTGCTATATAAGGAATGGCTTAAGTAAAAGTTTCACACAGGTATGAAGAAATCAGCTTGCTGTTATGAGATGGACACATGGAGAATTTCCCTTTTGGATGAGGGGTTTCTATGACTCTGATGATTTTCTTACACACTGCCTTCCTTTTGGTTCATTCCTCCTCTCACCCTCCCTTTCCCCCTTCCTTTTTGGGAAGACTCACTATGCCTGCCTGGATGGCCCCATAACTCACCATGTAGACCACCAGGCTGACCTCAAATTTTCAAAAGACTGACTGCCTCTGCCTCCTGAGTGCTAGAATTAAAGGCGTGTGCCACCACACCTGATATCTTTTCTTTGCAGCACTCTGTTATTGATGGTAATGGCTTCTACAAACTAGACTAGACAAAATTTATGCCCTTCCTGTGAGTCAATGCTTGACATATAGACCTGGGAGTTTTAAGCCAGAATCAGCAGAGGAGTTTGTTTGCTCATCATTGGGCATGTGGGCTCCACCTCAGACTCACTGAATTGCTCTAGCTGGTAGACAGCATGGGGATCTTTGTTTTTAATGCCTCTTCTAGATTTGTATGGTTTTTGATCTGAACTCTCGGGCGCAAGGTGCAGTCTGCTAATTGGAAAAGGAAGCAAATCATGGTCAGAGGTCCCTTTGCTTGTGTCAAGTCAGCAGACACTCATAATTGAGTGGCAAACACTGGAACTGGACGCATTAGAAGAGAGACTTTGAATCTTTCTTTTGAAATAGACATGTGTGTGTCTTTGAGATGTGTCTGTTTACACAGGGGCTGGGTAGTTTCTACACGCAGCTGAGTGTTAGAAGCCCTGAAGAAACTCAAGACACTTAGTTCAAGGTAACTACAGAAGGAGTCAGGGTTATTCCCACTTAGAAAAGCATGATTGAGCCTTTGAGAAGTTGAATGTCTTATCTCCACAGAACTAGAAAGAGGAAGACATGGGATTCAAACCAGATCTCTGGAGTTCATCGGTGAGTTTTCAACTGCTTTATCTACAGCTATATCTACCTGTATAGCTCTAAATTCAGGGTAATATTAGTAAATGGATGAGAAGAAGTAAAAATATAGAGAAGATAGGAAGAGAGAGAGAGAATGGCTAATGTGTATGACATGAAGGTAATATAAGCTATTTTCTTGGGCCCTTAGTAGAACCCAAGCATTTTGTTAAAACAGAGGGGCATAATGAACCTTTCTAAGCTGATGACTTAGTAACCTTGAAGCTGTAGGTCAACAAACAGGAAATAGTCACTTAATTTAGACTAGAACACAGAGTTCCTGTTTCAGGGGAAATTTTATAGAATGTCAACAGCAGCAAATGTTCAGATCAGCTGTTGAATTTCACATTTCCATTGGCAGAGAAGGCTTAATACTTCCATCTCCAGAGAGCAACGATCCATCACTGATTCAAGAGCAGTATCTTTGGATTTGGAGTGACAGTGGTCACTTCTGACACCAACACAGATGTTCTGGGTCTCTTCCCATGCTCTAATTTTAAATGCAGCTTTATTTACAGATTCAGGCAGGTCTGCACACCAAGGCTCAGCGTAGCTGTTATTCCCTGTGCCAATGAAGCTGAATTACATTAGCTAGCATGCCCCGAAAGCATTTCCCGAGGTCAACAGCACTTTTTCTCCCGTGACTTTTACTCATGCTTCTTCATCCATGAATAAGGACTGCATGAGCAAAAGTAGGTTTTAGAAAAACAGAGAAGGAATGGGAGTTCTGGGCGTGTACACCTCGAGTGTGAGTCCTTCTTTATACGATTTCAGAAAACCAGTCTTCAATCCCAGAAGCTGAGTTTCCTCCAGATCAATGAAATGCGTACGGCAAGAGTAAACTTACAGAATTATTGTAAGCAAAGCTCTGAATAGTGCTGGTTTATCGCCTCTCACCTAGAAAATTTGGTTACCACAATTCACACCCTAAAGTTAATTCTAACTTTTTTTTCAGGTAACAGATAATGGGTACTGTAATTCGCTATGCACTGTAGTGATCCTTTTGGTGTATCATCTTGGCTAGTCGTCTCATCAAGAGTATCGAATGGAATTGGGTTCGAAGACCTTGATCAAGATAAAAAAAAAAAAACCTGGACCCAAAGATGGGGAGCATCAATTTCTTGGAAGTTCTACCTCAAGGCTCACATTTTCAACTTCTTACCACTACGTGAGTCTAGAAGATGATTTCTACAGCAAGAGCAGACAGAGAGGCTGCGGGGCAGAGTAGCACAGACTGGGGATCCCTGCATTAGAGTGCCTGGGTTTGAATCACGGATCGGCATCGCCTACCTGCGTATTCTTTGGATAAGTCACTTCTCTTCCCTTGCCCTAGTCTAGACTTGTGTTAGATATGGAAAACAGCATCTACCTTGGAGGCTTGTTAGGAGGGCTCCTAGCTGTGGGAAAGTGTTGAGAACAGCACATGAACAAACAACTGTGGTGATAAACATGCTTTCTTGATATAGGAACTTACTTTAGCCTCTGTGATATGAATGACATTAAGATACATGTTAGATCCTTGAAATTACAGGGTAAGAAAATGAGAAAGAATAAAAGCATGGTCTGTACAATCAGATCAGAGTCTCCATCAGAATCCTAGCTCTACCACAAGCGAGTGTTTGCCCCATGAAATATAGTCTGCAATTTTGAAATTCATGCTATAGTTGCTATGTCTGATTTATTTTTAAAGGCCACAACCCTCAAGTTCAATATATAAACATTTGAAAGGTTATAATTTACTATAATTTTTACAAATAATGTGATATAAATTCTGGTACTTTCATTTAATCTCAAGATGGGATAGAGACAATATTTCACTTAATTTTTATAGTGAGCAATTCACCAAGTTCAAAATTTAAACTTTCTTCTAGCCTCCCATGCCTTGTGGTTTACAAAGTAGGAAAAAGTAGCAACTACATGTCCCTAAATGTAAACTACAGTGAATCATGTCCAAAATATCCTGTAGAATTTAAAATAGTGTATTTATATTTTGTGGGGTTTTTTGGATAGCTTTGGAACCAGAAATTTACTACAAGAACGAGGCAAATATATTACAGCTTTAGCATAAAGAAATCACATGGAAGTGAGACTTTAAGTTTACCAAATAAAATGGCTTTTCCATTTTAATAAAAAAGCCACCATCCATATTTTTTATAGTAGTCCCCTCTTCCCCCTCCAAGTTATTGGACAGATGAAATAAAGGAACTAGGTAGAGTCTGAAGGGCAAAGGGAGACGGTGAGAGCAGACCTGTTTGTCCCAGTGTGTCCTGTAGTCCATCCAAGAGAGAAATCTTTTTTGGCCCTTGAGTGTCTGCTCACTCAGGGCTCTTGGGTGAGGCTCCACACACAGCAGGTTAGCACACAGGGAAATCCCTCTTTCGTTTTCAGGTTTCACTGGATATCCACTTACAAGTAAGCCCAGCCTTGAAAATATGAAGGCTCTATGGCATTCTTCTTACATGCAAGACACGGAGAAGGCAACGCAAAGATTAGAAAGGAGGTTGTGTGGAATTCGAAGGTAGTTTAAGGTTCAACAGCTATAAATAATTAGGGCCTCCGCCTTGGATGCGATGTCTTAAGAGAACATGAGCACCATGATCTTTTTATTACTACAGAGGCTCAAACCTTGTCAATATCCCTGAAATCCTCCTGGGATTACTCGCTGGGTCCTTCATGCTCAGGTTAAGATATGAGGTAGAACTTGTTATTGCTATCTTTATCTTTTCCTCCTTCCTACAGCTTCATTTCCTTCTCAGCAAAATTCCCATGGCACAGATTGAGATGGTTCAGTTCATGTTGTCTCAATTTACGTCTATAATCCTTCAAACTTTAAGGTCATGTTGGAGTTTATGGTTTGTAACTAATGACTTTATAATGCTCCAAGTAAAAGCCATAGCACACACCTGCCTCATTCCCCACACCTTCTACTTCATTGTCATGTGTACATCTATAAATCTCTGCATACACGTACGCTTTAGACTTGCCTATAAGAGAAAACATGATACTTGTCTTTCTGAGCTTGGATTATTTTTGTTTAATATAAGCAATTTCCAATGTTATCTATTTTTTATAAATGGTATAAATCCATCATTCTTCTGTGATGGGCACTGAGGCTGGTTATATCTTGGCTATTGTGTACAATACAGTGTTAGACATGAATATGCAGGAGTTTTGTGGTGTTCTGACTTAGATTCACTCATGAACATATATACTGGAGTGGTATAGCTGTTCATTTATTTTTTTATTTAATTTTATTTATTTATTATGTACACAATATTCTGTCTGTGTGTATGCCTGCAGG
>LOEQ01004339.1:138181-150117 GCA_001685075.1 Bramus lutescens | reverse complement strand
AGAGAGAGAGAGAGAGAGAGAGGAAAGCAATAGGGTATGGCTGGGGTAAGAAGGATGATCAGTGAGGGAAGAGTGGGAAGGAGGATGGTGGTGACAGAAAGTAAACATGATAAATGTACAGTTATTTATATATAAGGAAAATATAAAATCAAGAGCAAGCTATATTCCACGCTTGTTTGGAGAACTCACTTTAGAGTCCCCAAAGGTATTTCAAAGAGGAAGAGTTCCTTGTAGTGTACATTATCATCAAAGCCACTAAAGTCACAGATTTTGTTTCAATGCTAGCAGTAATCTTATTTGATTACTAAGTCATACAAGTTATAATTCAGTCTCACACTCTTAAATAATGTGATCTTTAAAAGGGAATACATTCAGCAGTATCATAATGACTCAAATGATTTTTAAAGTTCTTCATTGGAAATTCTCTTTAACTTCATTCATGATGCATTAAAGAAAACAAATCTTATTACTTTTTAGTCCCAACCCAGTATCATTTAATAATGCAAGAAAAATTTTGGAACAAATATTTTCATTATCTGTGACTGGCTGTTACTGGCTGTGTTCTTGCCCTTGCTTGCAAATTCCCAAGGCAACTGCAGATAACTGGCAAAATGAACAAAATACAAGCACTTCATTGTTACTAGTGCTTTCTGTAACATGACTCAATAAATTAATATGCCTTCTTATGTGACCTTGAGTAATACCATGGTCTGCTAAGATGGGGACAATAGCTTCTGGCACATTTCAGCGACCACTGTGGATCTGAGAGCTGTATCTTCATTTTTTGAACTCCTCAACCTTCCTCTGTCTGCTCGCCAGGACTTTAAGAACCCAAACAATTATTTTATCTTTAACCATGCATATGCTATGCATGCTTGTGTGGGGTGTAAATGTTTAGTGCTGGTAACAGCATATGCTAGAAGAGAGTGTCTGGAACTGGAGTTATAGACGCAAACTCAGGACCTCTGCAAGTGTAGCGTGCACTCTTAATTGCTGAACTATCCGTTCAGCCCAAATTCCGTTTCTCTCTTGTTTGTTTTTGAGACAGACTTTCACAATGATGTAGCCTTGGCTGTCCTGAGACCCATTTTCTAAGACTCACAGAATCCATCTGCCTCTGCCCCTCCAGTGCTGGATTTAAAGGTGTGCACAGTTACTCCTGGCTTCCCTGGGACTCTGGATATGTTACTGTCATAAGTAGGCTTCTATAACTACCCACCCCCATTCACTTGTAGGTTGAAGGCTGAAACCCAGGCAGGAGTCTTTTGACTAGGACAGAGATATCAGGCAAACACATCACCTTTCTCTATTAAACATCTTCATTTGCTTCCCAGTCAAATCTCCACAAAGTGGAATTAGGCAAGAGAGCCTCTTTAACCTTGGGCCCTTTGAGACTTTAAAAATCTCCTACCTGTAATTACTTTTCCAACTGAAATCTACATTTCTTGAAAGAATTCTGGTTTGTTCACCTGACAGTTGGCTGTCTAACCAAAGAAAATTGGATTTTCAGGGCTTTGTTTTGTCCTCCCAGCCCAGTTTTCTTGTCGCATTCATCGGTAGCAGTTCAAACGGATCACTGAGTCGACTATTTTGCTTTCAAAGTGCTGCATAAATCAGCCTGCTTTTCATATTTAATCAGTGTAGCTGGTTCTGATAAATTGTTTCATCTCCTGTGAAATTATCCTGCATATTCTTTAGTGTATGAGAGCGAGGATGCTCTTGAGCTTGAGCAGGAAATAAAGCTCACAGAACAAGTGACAAATTTCCAAATATCTGTGGCCAAGAGTCCTTCACAGGGAACTGTCCTTTTTTAGAAGGCTTTGCCACCCCTTCAGTGGGACTTTACGGCTTGGCAAACATCAAGGACCGTCATGTCTCACCTGGTGATGCTTCAGCCAGTGACCAACTGTCTATATGGTGGTGGTGACTAGTCACCTTTATGAGTGCAAACTCTCTTAGGTTCTCATGTTGAGCAAAGCGCCAAATGATGCATTTCAGGATGTGTCCCTATTGTTAAACAGTGTATGACTATGCTTTTAAAATCTCTTTTGCTAAGTATTTTTCTTTGAGTATTAATTTCATCCCAGCTTTTTTCCTCAAGCTCATTAACTAGGTTTTTTTGTCTATTTATTTTAAATCATTGGTGTTATTTTACAAATACATAGATTCTTTACAAAATTTAAATTGCTCTCTTTTATTTGCTTTGGGCATAGGGCATATCCCTTCCCCTACTCTCTACGTATTTCTGCCTCCTCCCCTTTTCCTCCCTTCTCTTTTCTGTTAGTTCCCCTTTTTTACCCTAGACAGTTAAACTTCAACTCTCATGTTACCTATGCATACATAATTTTAAGCATCTATATAAAAAATCTATGAATCACAAATGAGAAAAGAAGCAATGTTTGTTCTTTGGAAACTGACTGACTTTGCTTCACATGGCGATTTCAAATTGTATGCAATTTTTTTTTGAAAATGACATAATTTTGTTCTTTACTGCTGAATTAAATTCCCATATATGTGAATTTAGTTAATATAGGTCAATTAAATACTAATATATATCACATTTTCTTTTTCTCTGTTAATGAGCCATGAGACTGATTCCCAAAAGTAGCTATAAAATTAATACCTCCGTATAAAAACTCCCTGATGGCCCTGGGATTGGTTGGGTTGGGTGTATGCACGTACTCTCCTCTGTTAGTGATTTGCCAGTATTTTCAGAGCTGGACAGGAAACAGTAAGACGCTAACATCATGCTCTGTGGAAATTTTCATTCAAGCTCTAAAGTAGGAGGCATGTATTCTTGTTGACTGATGAGCAGTTGAAGCCTCGGCGTTTAAGTAACTTTTCCAGAGTGGTAGTTCAGAGCCGAGGCGCAGGCTCTGTGATGTAGTCTGCATGTTTAGTCAGACTGCTGAGATGGCTCCTCCATGGTGTTTTAGGAAGTTTCCAGAAATGAAAGGCTATCAATACTGTTCAAGAAACAATTAATGCTGGTTAATTTGAGAGATGCCACAAAATATATGAAGTGAGAAACTGCCTAACATCAGACGGTTGTCACATAAGCTACTGGTTAGGAACAAGACACATTTCTACTTCTACTATTATATTCTTGTTTTCCTTCTCTTCCTCCCCTCTCTTCCTTATATACTAGAGCAGAGATACAAGAGCGTAGAATAAGAAGGAAAATGAAGTCTCATATTTCTAGATTAACAGGGAAGAGTGAGGAATCTGATGTGCGAGCATGAATAGGACTGTAGTAAAATCCTGGAATAAAGAGAAAGCCAACGAAGCAAATTACTTCCCCCTCTATACCCCAAAACATATATATAAACGCATACTCCCGATATGTGTAATGACTGACCGTGTCCACCTTTACTTCAGAGAACACCCTAAATACCTGTTTATGTGCCAGAAATATCCTGTCAACCTGATTCACCAACTGGAGTCACCCACAATTCCCTATGCTGTGGCAGCAAATCCCAGATTACTGTGTTTCACAGATCCCATCATTGCTTGTAAGGCACACATGTGCCTTTGCTACACCCATGTACAGGAAGGTGGAATGAAAACACAAATACTCCCATGTTGATAATAAACAGGTGTCCTACAGCACATGCCTTTGAAGTGATGGGTCAGGTTCCCCACGTGAACCAACACTCCTTTTATTTTAAAACATTTTGTTGTTGTTGTTGCTGTAAATATCATATATATATAATGTAAATAAAATTTAAACTTATGTTTCAATGACCTGACAAATGAATTTGGTACTAGAAAGAACACAGTCAAGATCCATCACTATCATTGATGTCATGACATCTAGAACTACCTGATCTGTCTGCTGAAGAGGAAAGAAAACTGGATTCAGGGAAACAAACTTGAAAACAGCAATCTATCAACCTCTGAAAAGTTCTCTTGCCAGGAGACAGGAGCAAAGCAAGCTAGGGTGCTGGTCTTCCAGGCTTCTTTCTGCCTGTGATGTCACTCATGTGCCGTCCAAGTCAGCAAGCTCCTCTGCTCTACATTTGACCTTTGCATAAGATTCATGGGAGCACAGGAAAGTTAAACAAAGGCAACATGCCTCCTATAATTTTACTCTGGCCCCTGATCTTGTGTTATTAACATACTCCAACGCGTTTATAGTGATGGGCTAATCAGGCTTGTTCATACTGAAGAGGGTCATGATGGCGTCTTAAGCCGTGCACAACGAAGCTCAGTGTTTTCTATTCAGATGGTTCTTAACCATAATGTCATAATTACAGCATTTTTTCTGCAGCATCACCCACACACTATAATTATAGTTAAAGCTAAGGTTATGTTTACAGTGTCCTAAAAGGGGCGAATTTGTTTCATTTTAAGGGATCCGCTCACCGCTTCTGTTGGTAGCTGAAATACATACTAATGAAAGAATTACAGTCCTGAAACAGTTTTCTGAGCAACAGTCTCCGATACCAAGAAACTAAAAGGGAAAATAAAACCCCAAAAGTCCTAAATCCCAAATGAAGAGGTGTACACATGATTGCCAGTCACACAACACATGACTCTTGATTTGAAAGTCAAGGGTGGGCAAGATTGTGGGGTTAGCATGGTGGGGACTGTGGATCTCAGGGTTCCCTCACTTGGTCTGCCTTATTGTGCAGGTTATGGTATGGCTAAGCTTCTCTTGCCAGTTTGCAGAATTCCAGGACAGTAATTTTTCTCCTAGGATGTGAGCATACCATATCACCACTCATCCAATTACAGTGCACGTTTATTCCACAGGTCCATTCATTTCTACACGACACACTTCGTACCCACTATGAGCCAGACATCCTTCAAAGACATCTTTGCTAAGTAATTAGCAAGAACAGAATAGAAATGTCTTCTCTCATGGGACTCTAACCTACATAAGAGTTGTCCTTTGCTTATCAGCCTGGTGAATAAAAGGAAAGTTTTGATGCTGATGAGTGGTATAGACGTATCCAACCTATCTCGTACACCATTTCACTCAGTCAGCGTTGGATTGAAACCTCCCGTTTCCTTTCCCCCCTTTTTCCCTTTCTTTTAAAATTAGATTTTCATACAATGTATTTTCATAATATTCTTTTCCCTCCCAGAGCCTCCCAACTCTCTGCACATACAATCCTCTTCCCTTTTCTCACTCTGACAATTTCATACATGAGTATCCTGAATTTGGGTCATTTTTACTCCATGCTACCCTCTCTCCCTCCCTTTTCTCTCCTATCCGATCCCCCTTTTCCAACAAGCCTTTCCCTGCTTCTCAGCTTTTGTTTTTTATTCACAGAGTTTAAGCAGGGTTGCTGGCACGAACAGGAGTGGGGGTTGTTTACTCGAGCACGGGCAACTTTTCAGTTGTTCCATCACAGAAGAAAATGACAGTCTTTGTTCAACACGCGTTAACAGCGCATAGTCCCTCAGTGAAGGACACACGCTTCGTCTGTGCGGCAAATCTTCTGAAGGCTCTAAGAAAGGAGATTTGGACTGAGGTTTCTACAGTCAGGGATGGACTTTCCATTTTGCAAACAGAAAAAGGGTGTTACAATGGCAGAGCATTTAGCTGTGCATGCAAGCCTCATCTCTTTTATTCCTAGTGACCATTTCTAACAGAGAAGGCAGAACCAGGTCAGCATTTCCCAGATGCCAAACACTGTGATAAACATTTTACAGAATCAAAGAGCAGCCCTGTGGACACATGGAAGCAAGTCAGACGGGCTGGAGCTACTTCTCTGGGCTTCCTCATTAATGCATTACCAAACTGAAGACACTTTTTTTTTTTTACAGGAAACTAAAAGATGCCCACCTACATAAAATGGGTGATTAGCCTCATAAAATGCCTCACCACAAGAAGAATCATTTATGTGTTTGGGATAGGAGGTGGTGTAATTTCTTAAGAGGACAGATAGGACGTATTTCAGGCTTATGGCCTATGCTTTGTATCTTAATGATCCTGAAGATCATTGAGGTATAGAAAAGCTGAAACAAATAGACATGGCTGTGTTCCAAGGAGACTTCTTTATAGAATATGCATCCGGTCTGAGGGTTAGTTTGGAACCTCTGGTTTAAACAATTGTTGACCTAAAGAAAAGAAAACCTGAGGTAACTTATCTTGTAACACATGTTGTGAATTATAGGTAAATACATTCTTTATAAAACTGATACTTTCATTATTGTTGCTCTTTCATATTGATAACATTTCTCTCGAGTATAACACAAATCTTTTGACTGTATTTACCCTTCCCTTCTAGGGACAAGTAAATTTTACTAAAACTTCAAATGATTCTGGGGAAATTAAACATCAACACAGCAAAGAAGAGTATAGGCTCCCAGCTCAACTCATGTGTGTAAAAATTCCCAGTCAAAAGGGCTCAAATGTGCACAAAAAAGATCAAACTTTAAATTGCTAAGAAACACTGTAGAAAATACCTGCCTTGAGGTTGACCAATATATACTATATATTGTGGATCATGTGAAAAATATATATCCAAGAAGTCATACATTTACACAGCTTAAAAAAAAGCACATAAAGCCTCTTTACTCAGTTATAAGCACTCTTTAGAAATCAATCAACTCTTGAGTGGTTTTGGTTCAAGTGCATATTGGCTCACATTGCATGCTTGCCACTAGGTATCCAATCACTTGAAAAGTAATCCTGGTACTTTTGCTTTGACTCTTTATTAAGTCTGTGCATCTTTCAAAAAATATGCAGTGTAGATTCTTCTTTCTCAGTAAACATTGAGATTAACTTGTATAAAATACATGACCTACCTAAGGAAGAGTCAATACTTTTCCTTCAACGCATAACTGTATATGATCTTAAAAGCCCTGTTTATCATACACAGGAGCTCTGCAGGCCAAGGGCCTTTCTGGAATGAGAATTGTAGACGTTCTATTCTGGTGATACATAATCTATATCTACCATTTAGAATCTGGGGCTCTTTGGTGAGTAAAGAATTGGGTTTGAAGTAGTGGAATTAACTAATCAGCAAATGAATAGGCTACAGGCCAGAGCACAAAGGTTGTAACCAGCTGCTGGCTGCCAAATTTCCTGGAGTCACTCAAGAGTGCTTGATCACCACCTACTGGGGCCATCTAGGGTGAGAGAATGTTTATTTTGGATTTTATCCTTGAGCACACACACACACACACACACACACACACACACACTGTACTCTGGCAGAAAATCTACGCTAGGTGTCTGTATATAGAGCACACGTAGGCACACGGTAATTTCCAGGGAAGAGCTTAAACATACTTAGCAGACTTCTAAAGGAAAGTGTTATTATTTTCTATTTGTTTTAAATCCCTCCCCCAAAGAAAAGTAAGAGTGCACAATGTGTGTATCAGCAAAAGGACCTCCATTTTAGAGGTTTCATTATCAGTGGCTGAAGCATGTGCAGAAACGGGGACTAGGTTTCTTATAAGTAAGGGGTAAATAAAGGTTTAGGAATCAAAGGAACATTTAAAAAATGTTATGAGCCCTTATTTTCCATATACTCCACGTGAAAAGAGCACAGTCTGTAACAAAGTTCCTACCTGCATGTCAGGATAATTGTGGTCTCTATCTGGGTATTTAAGGTTGGAAAAGAGTCACTGTGAAGTGAATCTTCTTGTAGCTGTTTGAAGAGTTGTCTAATCTTTTTCTTTCTTCCTGAGTTGATCTCACACAGCTCAGGCTCACCTTGACTTGTTATATAACTGAGGCTGGTCTTGAACTACTGACCTTCATGCTGCCACTTCCCAAGAGCTGGGTTGCAGACAAACCTCACTAAACCAGGCTTTATTCTTTATTGTGTTCTACTAGGAGCAGACACACAGCCCCTGTCCCAGCATCTTTCTTCACTCTCTGCTGGTCTTCTAGGACCAGTAAGCCAACATCTCTGTGCTCCCCTTTTCCTTGAATAAAGCACACAGTTCTATCTGCCTGCGTGCTGTTTCTGAAAAGCAAGGAAGAGGGTTGGGAATCACCACTAGACTTCTTGGCATCCTCTGGAGATTAGGGCTGCATGTGAGTCGGGAAGAGTCTACCACTCATTTGGGCTCTAGAACGTGAGCCAATATAAACACTGTCTCCTTATAAACCATCAACGGAATCCATGTTTACTTACTGAATTGCTGACTGGATCTTTTATAAACAGTAGACTGTCAAGAATTCACTGTCAGCTTCGATGTCAGAACCTAGTCAGTTCTGCTTTCCTGTGTGTGCCCGGAGCTCAAGTGCCTTGGAACACAGGAATGCTGTGTGTTCCATCTAATACACACTGGGCAGAGCCGCATTTCCTTTATTCTGTACCTCATTTAGCTCTACTGTCAGGCAATGAGGGTATTTTTTCCTTTTATTGAAAATATTTTTTTTCTCACATAATACGTCCTGGCTACATATTTGCTACTTTACTACTCTCTTTATTACTCTCTTAACTGCTCTCACTTCCTTTCCACTCCCACCTGGATCCATCCCCTCCCGGTCTCTCATTGGGAAACAAATAAGCTTGGAAGGGATAATAATACAATAAAATAAAACTAACACACCAGAATAGTACAAATCAAACCAACAGGAGGAAAAGAACCCAGGAAAAGGCTCAAGAAACAGATATAGATGCAGAGAACAATTTGTTCAAACACTTAGGAATCGCTTAAAAATACTAAAGTGGGAACCATAATATACCCACAAAGGGCCTATACATTAAAAAGAGAGAAGAAAAGATATAAATAACAAAAAGATAAAATTTTAAAGAAAGAGGATATGCCCCAACAGAACATTATGAGACAAAATCTTCAAAGATGCCTTTGCGTTTGTTTCCTGTTGGCCGTCTATCTATGGCTGGGCATGCAGCCAACCCTAAGAGTAGCCTATTTTCCCCAGTGAGACTCTTTTGGAGGGAGCTAAATTTTCATTTGCAGGTAAAGGCAACAAGTTCTGAATGTTGAAATTATTCAATAAAAAGCAGTGCTTGAAGCTGAGAGGGTGGTTCGCATTTGCTGGGGCAGTGATGGGCTGTAAGCAGGAGCTGAAGTGATGTCTGGATGCGACAATGTTTCCACAGAGATCTTCTGTAACACGGACCAACATCGGACTGTGCCTCCAACTCCACTACCCAATTTTAGAGTCCAGCGGAAGGCTTTTAGGAAAGATTTAAGTATACTTAGCAATGGATGAGATAAATGTCTACCTTTTTGTGCATTCCTCCTTGTTTATGAATGACCAGTGAAGGACATGATGAAAATTGAAGCAGCGAGAGAGGAGACGTAAGCGTTTGGGGGACCATGTCATCTACATTTCTTTCAAGTGTAAAATTCAACCATTTACTACAATCTCAGCATGTTCTAAATACTTACAGGAACTGAAAGATACAAGGATTTATAAGATACAACCTCAAATCTTAGGATGGTACAGTTTACTAATAGGGGTTAGAAAATGCACAAAAGTTTATATTAGGCTGAGCCAATGATGATTTTATTACATACAGTAGAGTTGATTGGAGATAGTTGCACAGTGTTCAATCTGATATATGTTGGACTAAAATAAGAGCCACAAGAGTGTACACTATATACCATCTAAGTTTAGAAAGGGTCTAGGGACATCTGCTTAAATATAATCTTTATAAGAACTTTCTGAGCTGGCTATTATTAAATCTCCATTTAGAGGCATTTCTGCTAAATGGGCCTGGAATTAAATGACCCTAAACACTTGTCTTTATATCTGTAGATTACAGCAGCTCTCAAGCCTCATCGGAGAAGCCTCTTTTTGCAGTAGATGGTGCTTAGTACAGAGATCCACGTCAAGCCATTGTGCGGAGGACAGGAGACTGTGAAGTGCTCTGTTCTAAAGAGACATCTGTATCCTATTCCCACGGCCGAGGGATCAGAGATTTCGGCAGAAACAAGAGGAGGTAGAAAGATTGTTAGAGCAAGAGGTAGAGAATGACTTCAGGGAAATCATGTTTTTTTGGAAGACATGTTATGGCTGTTGCACATATGAACTCACAGCACATACGACAGCATGCACAAGACCTGGATAAGATCGAGGCAGACACAATTCCAGCATTGGGGGGGAAGGGCTCATGAAGTCCTATGTATACTATCTGAGGAGCCTCTGGCAACTGGTGGCTGCTGGAAGGAGAGTTAGCTTTCCTCAGATGCATCCGTGATAGGCTGCCCATGTTCCAGTGGATGAACTACAGCCATGCATATACTGGCAGTACTAAGAGGACATGGAATTTCAAAGACAGTACAGGAAGCTGGCAGGGAAGAGTGGTGGTTGGGAGAGTACACAAGGAGCTAGAGGGGAGGGAATAGATTTGATTAAAATATGTCATGTTCATGTATGAAATCCTCAAGCAACACGTTAATAAGATAAAAATGTCATCATAATACCTAAAAAGAGACACAAGGCACAGAGAAGCAATGAATGGACATTATCATGTAGGACATAAGCCACAGATGAGGGACGTAAGGCCACGCTGTCCACTTCAGAGAGTGAGTTCTTAAACCGCATTATATGACGTTTCTTTGAGAGAAAGAGAATCACAGAGATTCCAAGATGAAGCATGTATATACTTGGGAAGACTAGGAAAAGTTTTGTATAGAGTAATATTTAAAAACATGCCTAAAGGACAAAAAAAATTCATGATGGACTGTTCTATGGCGGGAGGAAAGAGGAAATTCTGGCGAAAGGGATATGGTCATGCAAGGATGCCAAGAATGGAAATATGGGGGTTGCGGTGGCTCAGTGTGAACCTTAACTTGAGCATATTGAGGTACATGAGAGTGGAATACACATCTAGGAGCGTGTATGAAGGTGCGCAGAGAAGACTGACATGTGGCAGCAGATAAGGAAGAAAGTACTTTCCTGAAAGTGGGTAGTACTTCCCAAAAGGGTGAGGGCGTGGGGCCCCAGTGGAACAAAGCTGTAAGGAGAAGAGAACAGTAGGGGTCAGGCCCCACTTGCCATGCGTGAGTGCTGTTGTTGCTGTTATAATATGTGTTGGGCACCACTGCCATCTTCTTCAATCTTCTGATGTGGACTCATGTCAGTGATAGAACCTTCATTGTTTATGATGAATATGATATGATATAATATATAAATATATACATACACCCATATAGGTATATATATTTGGTTCTGTTCTTCTAGAATACCACAATAAACACTGGGGCATACTAGACTGGATAGGAAAGAGCTTAAAATTGGTGCGCTAAATATCTTGAATGCTTAGTGTGATCCTCGTGTGATGGTTGGTGCGCATTGTCAGCCTGACAGGATCTGGGATCGCCTTGGAGATAAGCTTCCAGCTACACCTGTGAGAAATCATTTAGTCTTTGCACATGCCTGTGAGAGGTCAGGGAATAAACAATTAGTTAAAAGATGGCTTTTTAAAATGGGGGGGACAGTTTCCCCAGGAGGACACACGGTCCTATAAGACTTTCTCTCCATATGTTTAATTAAATCTTATACATTTGACTTAAAGATCATCAAGTCTTTGAGAGAGTTTTTATTTTATTTTCCTTTCATGGGGCACTGTTTTCAATCTGAGAGTTTATAAACTTGCACATAGAATTATCAATTGTGTTCTTAGTGTATTTTATTCTGAACACTAGCATTACAGGTAAAACTACTTCACTAGAAAAATAAGGTCTTTGCTAGGATCAGGCTAGTATTTTCGCATGGTGTATATTTCAGTGTCAAGTGTACATGACACTTAAGTGTTTATGTCAGAGTGTGTTACACACGGTAAGCTGATGTGAGCATTTGGGTTTATCTATCCTGAACGAGCTGCTCTTGTGTGTTTTGTATGGCTTGTGCTCACTGATACAAACATTGGCTAGCGCAGGGATTACTTTATCAAAAACATGTCTAGGATAAAAGGAAGATAAAGTTTGATAAAGAAAAATTATGATCAAACCAGACTCTCTGAATGTGGCTGACAATGAGGGCTGACTGAGAA
>LOEQ01004339.1:114647-138009 GCA_001685075.1 Bramus lutescens | reverse complement strand
GAATGGGAGGGAAATGGGAGGAGGGGAGGAGGTGAAAATTTTTAATAAAAAAAAGAGAAATGCAAAAGGGTAGCATCTTTCTGTGGGTGAGAATATCAGGATGTTTGATTTACCAGATCTGAGCAACAGTTAGCTAGCTTTCTCTCTTACCACACACAGGAAATGATTCCATTCAAAATGATAGACACTCATCAATCATAATCAGACCCTGGATTTTTACAAGACATGACTGTTAAGCTCCTCAGACCTTGTGACCTGGTTGGGGAAATGGCTTAGGGAAGCCATGCTGGTCAGTTGAAGGGAGAACAGAGAGCAGAGAGCAGTGTGTACTGTTTACGTGTGGAGATGTGTTCACGTGTAGGTTCCAATGTGTTATATGTGCCATCAGTAAAAATTCTTAATTGACCCTGCCCTGTCTTCTTACAGAAAACAACAATAGATGATACCATTTACTGAACGAAAATTTGCTGGGTAACCCAAATGAAAACCAAACTGCCCCTACTTCTGCAACTCTACACTTCTTAGAGAGCATGTTTGAGCCTTCTGAAACAGGAGAGTTGTGAAGGGCTTGCAATCTGGAACAAATGACAGTAGATGACATTTACTGAATGTATTATCAATCCTCATTTAGTGTTACTTCCCAAAGAATGATATTTAAACTTCACATTACCAATTTACTGTGTGATTTACTCATAAAATTCAAACTATGGTTCTTTGATGTTGTAATTACAAACAATAAGAGCAACAGCTTAAAATTAATTAGGTGTACTCTTTTTCTTCCTTTTATCTTACTTTTGCATGAAATGGACTCTAGTACATACTTTCCCAAATAAAAACCACTATTCCTAGAACCTAATTAAATAAATTCCTACTAGGAGATCACAAAATTTTGGTGACATAAAGGAATTAAAAGGAGCATAAAACATAATCATTGACTTAAAGCTCCATATATTTTATTTGTGTATCCCATATAATCCATTGAATTTTATACACTATGCTAATGTACACATTAAAACAGCATGATTGGTGTTGAGGACTTTAGATCCCAGTACCCAAAACTTACCAGTGGCTATTCCACTGATGAAAGTGACCACAGATACACACTGGTGGGAGAGGTCCTTTTATCTATGTGTTGCTTTTATTGGTTATTGAATAAAGAAACTGGCTTGGCCTATAGCACGGGAGGAGGAAGGTGGACTTAGAGAGAAGCCATGGAGCTGCCAGAGATAGATGTGCTGAAACTGAATGCTGGGAGAAAGAAGGGCAGAGTCAGAAAGAAGCCATGGAGCTGGAGATAGACTACATGCTGGGAACTTTACCCAGCAAGCCACAGCCATGTGGTGATATACAGATCAATATAAATGGGTTAAATTAATATAAAAGTTAGCCAATAAGAAGCTAGAGCTAATGGGCCAAGCAGTGATTTATCAATACAGTTTCTGTGTGATTATTTCAGGTCTAAGCTAGCCAGGAACCAACAAGTAGCCTTCTCCAACATATACACCAAGGTATAAATAATCAGAATTCCAGGAGGTAAATGGTATCATGAAACAATGGACAAAGTTCCATGGTAGAACAGAAGGTAGGAAAACCGGACCTAGAGGATTTGTGGAAACTTTCCCATGACTTGAAGATGGAGTTCAAGCTTGTGGATAGAGGAGATCATCAAAAGACACAAGGGGCTTTGGGGTGGCATTTAAAAGAGAATAGATAGCTCATATGAAGGCAGTATTTTGAGGCATAAGGAAATTTGGTTGGAGAGACAGATTCTATCTTTTGCCAATGCTAACATTATATAGTACTTCCAAATAACAATAATAATGTTACAAAAGGATTTGTGAAACAAGGCAATTTTCTAAATTCAACAAATTACTGCTGTTTCACAATAAATCCTTTTCTCTCTGTAAGTTTGGTCACACTTAACCTGCAAGCATAAGCAAAACAGAAAAATGAAGAAAGAGCTCTATAGAAAAACTGAAAAATAAATCAGGAAAAATACTTTTTGCCTATAAAATTTTGATTCTGTCACTTTTCCTGTCACCAGTATCCCCAATAGAGAAAGGGTAGTCGCTTTAATTATACTAACACATGGAAACCATCAGAGCAAGTTAGTAAAACGACAGGAATTCTTACTTGTCCCCAGGTCTGGAATAATTTTTTGTAGAACTGGAGAAGCTCTGCCAAGATTAGCTGGTGTAACTGGAAAAGAAAGAGAAGAAAATCATTAGTCAACCTTGTAGAAACACCATCTGCTGTGACCCTGTTACAGCATCCTTTTTGGATAACCAGCTCCCATGCAAAGACTTCCATGAAAATTAAAATTGTCTTTGTGCACTAAAAAGAGCTTGTAAAGACAGAGCAAATGGAAGCCTTTGGGTTGCCGTTACTTCTGGTCCCATGCCCAGACACAACAGAGAGCAATGAAAACAATTCCTCCATCTATCGCTTGAGTCCAAATTCAGCGTTCTTTTGTGCATATGATGGGGAACACAAGTTTATTTTTATTTTTTTAATCACAAAAACTAAAGTTTAGTAAAAAAATTTATTTTTGGATATAATATGAGCGTGGACAATCTTAGGCACTGGGAAAAGAGCAAGGCGAAGTGCACGATTGAGAAAGGGAGACACTGGAGTTTTTTGAAGGAAAAATGGGCAGTAAGTCAGTCATTATAATGCACGCAGCTAGGAGCAGGATGCATGGAACTAGGCAAAAACGGAAAGCGATTAGCAGGGACATCTTTCCAGCTGGGTTGCTTTGCAGTTGCCCAGCTACAAAAGGACTACCTTGCTGTCTGGTCTTGGTGGAAAAGAGTGCAATAGGACTGGATAAATAATCTCTCGTTATCACCAGGGCATACCAAACACTGAGATTTAAATGAAATCCAGGGAAACTACCTGTGATATGGCTAAATTGACGTCTAGTCTTCCTACTGTATTTTGACATATAAATTCTTAAAATTATTTGCAATACTCAGTGATGAGTTTTTTCATAGGTCAATGGGTTGACTGGTGGCTGGGGATTTCCTTCCTTAGTGTGGGAACGGGCACAGGAAAAATCAAGGCATGACTACAGAACTGGCATATTTTTTCCAGTATTATCTGAAGCCTTTTGGATGGAGGAAGAGACTAATGGTTAAGTTCATCGTCAATGGGTAGTGGTTTAATAAATGTAGCCAAAGAGTGCAGCGTTTACAAAAAAAAAAAAAAAGAAGAAGAAGAAGAAAGAAAGAAAGAAATAATTAAAGGTCTGAGTTCAGGAAGCTTCAGTTAGCAGACAACCTAGAGATGCCTAGAGGACACTGAGCTTCCTTAAAGGGCACGGCGACTTCCTTAGAGGTCACTTCCTCAGCCCTATCTCACGTTCTTCATATACTACAGCGTGGATGTGAATCATCCTCCAAGGGCCCAGACATTAAAACTTTGCTCCTCAGACTGACAGTAGTTGGAGGTGGTGGGAATTCAAGAGCTGATGTGAGTTGGGAGGTCTTCCCATCACTGGGGGAAGAGTGGATTTAGAACGGACGCTGGACCCTTAGCCCTTTCCCAGCCCTGAGGTAAAGTAGTCTCTCTACATGCTGCTAAAGTGTCCTCCATTTCATAGGCTGCAAAGCAGTGGGGCCAGCTACCGATGGTATGAAAACTCCAAAGCTGTGGGTCAAAGGAAGGCCTTTTGTCTTTATAAGTTGATTGTTTCAGGTACTTGCTGTAGTAGCAGAAGCTTATTAATATAATACCTCATCATCTGTATCCTTTGTGAGACCCTCAGTAATAAACTAAAATCATTAATTAATGCTTGTCTGAGTTCTGTGAGCTAGGGTAGCAAATTCTTCAAATCTAATCAAAAAGTCACGGGAACTGTACTTTTTAGCTGAAAAGTCTTTCAGAACTATAGCATATTTATAATTGATAGCTAAGAAGTCTTTCAGAAGTATAGTATATTACACACATTGGTTATCTGTATTGGGAGACAGTTTTGTGGTGCTGAGATGTCAACCTATGGATGTGACAGTACCTTCAGGTTGTCAGCATGAGAACTGAATTGTTCTATAGGATGGTCCCTCTCCCCTAAGCATTAGCCAAGTGTGTTTCTCACACATAACATCTTGGTGACCAAAGGGCACCAAAGAATTCGGCTTTCAAGGGTGTAGGTAGACACACTGTGTTTGTTTTTCCTGTATCCTCTCAGACAACTGATAATATTGTCTTAGTGCTTAAATAAAAGGCCACACACTGAGAAATTTGTCTCTCATAAAACACAGGAAACAAAAAGAAAACAAAGATCAAGCGGGCAGTGAGACTGCACACTCCCATCGCTCTGAACCTCAGACCTGGTGAGTTTAGTCCACCTGCTTCATGAGGTCCTTTCTGGTGAATGTTTTCATGACCACTCCCCACTTATCTGGCTGGTAAGAAGCAGCCATTGTGTTTGCTGAAATAATGTAAAATCTAGTAGATAGAGTGAAGGCTTTCCTTTGAACACAGAATTCTAATATGAGTAGAATTTGGGGGGTATCTGGGCATTATCACTAAAAATACTTAAAGAAAGATTTGGGGAATCAATCAGTTTTAAACTGTTATTATACTATTTTAAACTGCATGTTTATTGGTTTTCAAAGTTTCTATTTTACTCCTGAAATTTTATAGTTTTTCATTTATTGAGCTTATTTACTCTCATAACTGATTATAACGAATAGTTAAAATAAATGCAGGCTCTCTCTTTATATAGAGCCTGCATATATATATATACATATATATATATCCCAGAATAAACAATGTACTAACCATCAAGTTTTAATATGAGCAGCAAGTAAAAACTGTCTTTTATGGCAATATCAGTAAGTCCAGTTCTTAGCAGCAGTGTTGATAGGTTTCCTAGGAAGATGATTGGAGTGGAAGGGGCAGGTCAGTCCCGAGGCCACAAGGAGAATCTGAGCCAAATGGCTGTTCTGGAAAATCTTGGGGAGCTTTAGACTCCCTGACTTCTCACAGAGACATCTGGTGTTTCCTCCTCTGTGGTACACTAAGTGACATTTTCATCAAGCAAAAGCTTTACTGAGCCAACACACTCTATACCATGCAGTGAATCGAGGTATAAAAAGAACAAGTGACCTAGTGGAAACACCACAGGCTTCTGTCAGTGCCAAGTGGATGCTGGTTACAAATGTAGCACACAACATGCTGCCTTAGCAAATGGAAGTGTCACGCTTACTCACCAATTTTAATTAGTGTCAAAGTCATGTACCCAGTGTCTCTGCGTTCTGACCAGTCAGGGAAAGGTAAACAAAAGGAAAAGTGTAAGCAGTGACCACAACTCTGACAGTCATAACAATTAATGAGGCAAGCACATAGGGGTTTGGTTATGATCTGCATGGATTCAACTTATTATATAACTCAATGGGATCAATAAACATTTTATAGGGACCTTTATGTACTGGAATTTTTAAAATGAAGGAACTAACAACAGCTCCTGGCCTCAACAAGCCCATGGCAGTTTTCTTTTATCACCTTTCTTTTTCTCTTTCTTTCATTTTTTCCTTTTTTTGGGGGGGGCAGGAATCTGTAAAAGGATGTCCAAGGACTTGGGGTGCAATATGGTACCCTCCTAACAAGCTTCTTGGGGGAAAACTTAGACAGCTTACAAGCTTAGGACAATAAGCAATCGTGACGAAAGACAAATGCAATTGAGTCAAGAACACTACTTCAAAAGTCTGCTGCGGCAAAACATAACCTATAAATATAGAACTCTAATGCAATGGCCATGGACTGAATACGTGAGTTGAGATATGTTGGGTTGGGGATAGAATCAGGTACACCTTGGGAATGATCTTGCTGAAAGACATTTTGATTCTGCAATCACTAGGGAGCTACGAATTTCTTGTGTTTTGAGGTTGAGCGCCTCCTGCTGGACTTGTTCAAGAACAGGTTCCCACTAGGAGATCCAACTGTAGTATAACCTTCTCTACTGTACGTTCTCTGCTTGTACTTTTCAACTGAACCATGTATCTGGACCTCTGTTTGTGTCTGTGAAACAGGAGTCTTTCTGTTTACATGTAAGGGGTTAAACCAACTCCTACATACAAGTAATTTTCTTCAAGTAGTTACTAAATGTTAGTCTTCCTGTTGTCGCCCTTCTTATTAGTAGGCACTGCCTTCACAGTGGAGCATGCCTTTTCCCACGGACAACCTGGCATTGCCTATCTATTGGAACTTGAGTTCTGACACTTTATTCAGGACAGTATGCAGCCATAAGCCCAAGCACTCTGCTTAGGTATTCCTATACACTACATGTTGTTAGTTGATTTTCCCACCCTAAAGGACTTTGAGGATGTGGTATCAGTGGACTATAGGATAGAAATTCATCTAGGTGAGCAATTCAGTCTGAGCCGAAACACACTCCATCCTAGTTCTCCAGTTCTAGTATTATTAAGGGAGCAAAAGTGGGAGGATTAAGGTTCTGGTAAATACTGTAATTTGCCACTTGTATAAGAACGGCAGTTATAACCAGTCCTCCATGAATGGTGGAGACACAGTAAGGGAAGCACAGTACTTCATATGATAACCCTTTTATACAATGATGGAAGTCAATCCATGCACAGCAGGACACAGGGTGCCTACTACAAAGTAAGCTCTGGGTAATGGGAACTATTTGCATTACTGTTAATGTATGCTAATGCTAATGCTAATACTAATGATGAGGCTGTAACTGTCATGAAACCCTCATCTCAAGATGTCCCTTGAGAGGGTTTGCTTCCTCCCTTGGGCAAGTAAATTGTTCTCTACTGAGCAGCTGTCCAGCTGTCGATACTATGCTTCCATCCCTTGCTGCCATGGCCTATTTGCTAGTGTTCAAGGGTACACAAAAATCCTCAGGGTCAGGATTATTGCTTTAATTGCTTTATGAGCTGTTAGGAGCACAGGAGGTGCTGCCTAGTAGAGTAATGCAATTTGTAAAACTACAGATGCTTTAAACGTTTGTGTGGGGCCACAAGACAATCAAACATTCTAGAAATAGGATCTCCATTTGGAAACTATCAAATTTGTTGAGGAATTTTGCATTTTTATGAAGCCTGTTTATTCTTGATAATAGTCTATAAAATTTTCCTTCTTAGATCTCAACCTCTGAAACCCTTCAGACCTATGCCCAACTTTCTTTTCTTCTTTGTCAAATTATGACCTCCATTGCCAAATGAGTACTTTTCTCCTTCCCATTTGCACTTGCAATAGGCTCACTATCAAATTCTCTGTCTGGACAATGTCTCAGACCACCCTGTGACCCTGAAGGGGTTGATATGATGGGAATATTAAAAGTGTAAGGCACTATTAAAATTCCAAATTTCTCATATGCTTAAAATGCACTTAGGCACCATACCAGGCCCTGGGTTTTTATGATTCCCCCCTCCCAACTTAACTCTAACTACAACTGTAGAGGTATTGAAAGTTACACATGGTAAGGGAGGGGTTTGCGCTCTGAGTTATTTAAATCAGGAAGTTAATAGCTGGTCTTAGCAATTATAGATTAGAGTTTATATTTGAATGGGAGCTAGACACTAATTTTACTTCCTCTACTCTTTCTCAAACTTGCCAAGTCATCACAATGGCTATGGTGTTTATGACATTTATAAGGCCAAGGCACTGATTTATAGAATCCCTGAGGCACTGGTCAGCATGGGCAAGACAAAGTCCTATGATAATGTTTATCATTTCCTCGCACCCTGTCCACTTCAAGGAAATTTTGTGACAAGATACACTGGGAAACTCTACAAGTGCCGCCCCTATGCTATGCCCCACCCTGTGCTCATTAGAAGGAATTTGATAAATGAGTACACTGTCTTATACGAATGCTTCAGAAATTCTAGAAGGCATATTGATAGGGCCGAGTGGGTGAACGTTTGAGCAGAAATGCCCTCAGGATTTGGTTTATGAGGAACCAGATAAGGTGTGTGGCACCCTCTGAGC
Organism: Bramus lutescens; assembly: GCA_001685075.1. NCBI lineage: Eukaryota > Metazoa > Chordata > Mammalia > Rodentia > Cricetidae > Bramus > Bramus lutescens. The sequence continues at coordinate 130,053 of LOEQ01004339.1, read as the reverse complement.
CAGGCCTCCTCCCTATCACTGGCAGCAGGTGGTACCAGGCAGATTCTACGGCTAGAGTTTCCCTCTTGGTCCCTTGGTACCCCAAACCCCATCATGGCTTAAGCTAGAATTTCTTCCCCTTTGTAGCTCATTAAATTAATTGACTTCCCACCCATAGTTTCTCTGAATTAAAGTGCATTATCTTGTATGCATTCATTATGGTTGTTGGCAACTCTGAAGAAGCACGTGTAATCCGAAGCAAAGCCTTTTGCAAGGACGGTATGACATCTCCGGGTCTCCAGGAAGCCGTCCGTATATCTCTTCTGTAGTTGGGCAGTAAACAACAGGGCCCATTGCAGGAGACAGAGAGTTAAACAGACTAAAGAGGCAGGCTTGAAGCAACATTGTAGTCTCATACCAGAAAAAAAAAAAAGAAAGCTACTAGATAGCCAGATACTACGTAAGACATTTGGAAGAGAAAGCAGAGCAGGGGAAAGACGCATATGCTTGCATATGTCCGCAGCAGTCACTTTGCTTTATGTGTATTCTGTGATTAACTGGGCTGGCAGGAAACCAGAACCCAGACCTTCATTCTCCCGGGATTGGGATTTATCTCCTGTAGAAGGGACTAATGGGAAAGTTTCCTGTCTAACTTCAAGCTTTGCGTATCCCTTTTCCTGTCTTTAGTGCTCTGGTTGGGGAGTTCACAAATATCCCCCCATACAGCTTCTGCACGAACCAAGGGCATCTGCTTGCAATTAAAGACAGATACTGGAGTCTGATGTTTAACTACAGCTTGTTGCATTATACAGTATAGGTAATTTTGAAAAGCACGTTAGTGTTGTTGTTGGTGGTGTGTGTGTACATGTGCGCACGCAAATGTCTGTGGGTGTTTGTATGTGTGTTTTCCACAAGGAAAATGAAGAGGAACCACCTTGCGATCAGAGAAATTTCAAGGAAACTTTGTAGAAGGGAGCTGTGGGCCAGCTGAGGCCCAACATTTATTTTCCTTGTGAAAAGCCCCCTTGCAATTTCCCTGGTTTTCCCTTTCCGTGGCTACCAAGAGCTAGGGAGCATCCTACCCAGCTGTGCCACCTCCGAAGCTGCTTTTCATTATGAAGAGCAGCAAGGCTGTGAACCCTAGGGCACAGAAACAAGCAAAGAGGTATGCCACGTAATAACAGGAACCCAGATCAATCACAGCCATGCAGAAAGCAACAAAGGGAATCACAAGTTGGCACTGGGTCAAGATCAACGGCTGGAAGGACAGTCAGTGAAATGCGATCAGAAAAACAAACCAAGGGAATACGATGAAATTGCACCGAAGTGTGTGGAGGACAGAAGCTGTCCTTGTTTTCAATGTTGTCTGAGATACTTCTAGTACATGTTAATTCATCCACTGCAAATGGCAGAGAAAGGCAGATTTAATTAAGCAGAAACCTCAGTTAATTAAGCTGGTGACTCACGGACAGTGGCCCTCCCCAGCTCTGTGTTCAGTGACATCATGTCTTTAACTTGAAGTCATCCAGAGTTGGAATATTTACACAATGAAAACTGGAACTGGATACATGTTAGGGCCCACTTCTGTTGAATGCTGGGCAAATTCCACCTACTTTTCAGTATCAGTGTGATTATCTTCTCCTCTAAGAAGACTCGTTTGTTTCAGTTGGAATACAATCTCTTAATTCTTTGTACTTCCACAACACTTAAAAAAAAATCATCCGGACTATGGCATTTGCTATTTCTTATACTTTAGTTATCAGACTTGTTCAATAAAAACACCCCTCACAGACTGAAGATGAGGACTGTCTCATGTGTCTCATCCTCATTTCCCCTTTGGTCTGTCATAGCCCCTGTGCAATTCTTTAAATAGTGTGAGTGTGTAGTACATAGTCACACATTTATTGAGTGTCTCGGTGTCAGGACATGTTGTGAGGCATTATGACTTGGTTAGTGTTCTGAATTTACCATCTATTTTATGGTCCCTGAAGGCTCAGCCTACACAAAAAAGAAATTATATAAAGTTTATCATTAGGTCTCATAATAAATTCGGGTCATGAGCAGTTAAGTGTGGGGCAAGAGCATATTTCAACTAGCTTTTATGAGATTCCATCCCACGTTACTATCCCAGGCTTTCAAAGTGAAGGGAAGACGTAGTAACCTGTCTGCTAACCCTCTTTACTACTTTTATTGGTGGGGATGGATGTATTTTCCTTGGAGCAGTGGTCTTAAAACACCAAGGTGCGGGATCCTTGTTTGTTTGCAGCGGCAACTCTCGGTTCCTGGATAATGATTGACAGTTGAGTGGATCTTCTTGTTCAGACCCAGAGACAAGAAGAAGCCCAGTTTGTCAAGGCTGTCTTAAGAAAGAATACACTTTGGCAGAGGTTTTTAGGTGTGTCTTCCCCCCTCTGGGCATAGTCATCTTTCATAAACAGGTTCCTCTGGGTTGCTGCCACCCTGCCTCTGGTTTCTAGGCTCTGCTTGTCCATTTCTACTCAAAAGTTCTTGAATAAGCTCCTGTTCCCTTGGGAAATAGATATTTCTGAACTAGAGAAAGTGTTGCTGAGCTAGAATCGCTGTGAAGGGGCTCAGTGTCCTGGCCTCTGTCTCCAGATGCGGGGGGCACCATGGTAGAGAGCAGATGGGAGTCAGCTGCTTTGGACCCATGCTTCGGTGCATGCATGGTGGGGGGTTAAGGAGAGAAGCAAACAGGTATGAAATATCATTCCAGGCTGGTGTTCAGAATAGTAACACACAGACAAAAACCCCACCATAGATCATAGTCTAGTAATGAACCACAGATACATTCCAGGCCAAGGAAATACATAGGTCCTGAAATCTGGGGAGAGAGCAGAGGTCTGTGTGACAGGAGCTGAGGGGGTGATGGCAGGACTGGACTTGCAGAGATGCCGGAGGCCAGGTCTGCTTGCAGCCAGAAGCTTTGTGGACAATTAAATACATCAGAGTCCATGAAATGGACCCCAACGAGATCAAACTCAGACGGACTCCCACTGTGGTGTGAGCATCCTGCTTCAGTCTTTTACTGCAGCAGTTGTGAAATGGGAGATGCTGGGAATGAGCTCAAGGCCATGTGGTTTATGGTTTTAATTAAGTACTTTTGGGCTGGGCACTTTGCTTGGGATATAGACCCAGAGCAGTGGAGCATGTGTGTCCAACATATACTTCCTGAATACCTAGTAGGCACACAAAGGGAGTGAGGTGATTAACACAGTTCCCAAGATGCTCTTCTCTCTGTCTCTCTAGAAGTATCCTGAGGCCGAGACCAAGTGTACAGCACACTCCTGGCTTTAGGTCTTTGCCTACCTTCTGTTATCTACCTTGCTTTCCCTAGAATGGAATGATCAGAGACAATTCTCATTTATGGAGGAGAGTTAATAACTGAGAAAATGAAATGTAAGTGCTCAGCCGAAATCAAGGTGCATGCTGAGCTTGATATTATGAAGAAATACTATTAAGATCCATGCCATTCATCGACAGCATGGGTGCTGTTCTATGTTGTTGCTTGCATTGTTTCACCCGCATGTGCATGTATTCTTATCCCCTAGATTGCATTTCAGCCCTTTGAAAGAACCATATTTTAAGCTCTCTGACTCCTGCACATAGTAGACTATCAACCAAAATTTATAACAGAACGACTATCCTACCTTTTGTTCTAATATCTTCTTTTAAAATTAAGATCTGCCTGGTATTATCTGCTTATTATTACTTGTAAAGGAAACAAACACCTTAGTGAATAGGTTCTATTTTATGTGTTTTGCCTGCATGTTTGTTTTACCTGCATGTGTATCTGTGTACGATGTGTATACCTGGTGGCTGACGTGGCCAGAGAGGGAGTTGGATCCCCAGGGACTGGATTTGCAGATGGTTGTGAGCAGCCATGTGCATGCTGGGAATCGAACCCAGGTCCTCTAGAAGAGCAAGCAGTGCCCTGAGCCATCTCTCTAGCTGCGGTGTGAACGTTTTCTAGTTGTGTCACACTTGTAGCAAAATGACAGAAAGCTTTTTTTTTTTAAAAAAAAGCCTCTCTCAAACATTTATAACATTTACATTCATTTTCTGAATGCGAAGTTTAGAGGGGAAGTTGAAATTCTGCTTTGTGGCTTCGGTGAAGTGACAGCCATACGATCTTGTAGTAGACAATGGAAACTGCCCAAAGTAAGTGGAAGGCAACGTCATGGTGCACCATGAGCATGCCTCTGGGCCTGATGCCACCAGGTTCTTTTCTTTTTAAATTTTGTTTTTTCCTTTTTGTACCTTCTGGTATCCTTTATGGTATTGTGCCTTAAATAAAAATCTAACTTTATGATAACAATTAAAATTAAAATCAAAATAGTCAGTCTGACCACAAACTGCCATTTAAATGTGAAATTACACTGGGTTTATTTTATTTTTTCTTTTTATGCCATTTTCTTCCCAGAAACATAGTAAATAGAAAAGTAGTTATATATCTTTGCAGTTCTAAGGCAGAGAAAGTGTTAAAATCTAGAACATGAGTTTTGTTTTCCTTGTTGGAATGACATTTCATTTGTTGAAGATATGTTATGAACAAAATCAAAAGCCTTATTGATAATCCATATGTGACTGGCTGCTCTGGCCATCAGTGTCTGGCACAATATGTCTTTGTGTCAGCCCAGAGGGGGCACCCTGCCCATAGGCTTTGGTAGGACAAGGGCAGTGTATAGCTTTAAATGGTCCTTGGTTCAGTGTGGGTAAAGGAACAGCTAGCCAAGTTCAGAACAGAGTTTTCATTGTACTGAGGCCAGAAGGTGAAGGGGAACATAGAGGGTGAGGGGCAACTCCTGAAGAACTTGCATCCTGCTCTACTTTCTGGTGGATGCAAGCTTAAAGACATACAAAGACACCTTTGGTTACAGGGAGTAAAGGATGGCTTAGGATTTCCATAATTTCAATGTAGGATAATGTGTCAAATTGTATACATATTTCCTGGTCACAGCTAATGTAACTGAAGAGCAACTAAAATAATACGCATGAACAGTCAAACAGCAATGGTGTCATATTTCCTCCATACTTTTCTGAGCTTTCAACTCCTTACTTGGCAATAAATGATGTCAGTTCATCTCAACACATTCTCTTCTGTCAACATCCAGCACTAGGTTGTAGCCCAAGCTGCTAGTCTCTCATTCCCGGAGTATCAAGAAGTTTCTAATAGCCTGTAAGCCTAAGTTGGAATATCTGAATTGCCTAATGCCCTTATAAGTAAGTAAGCACACACCAAAAAGAGCTCTGTAGAAGGCAGAACACCCGGGACACTGGCATAATTTTAAACAAGAATCACAGTACATTGTTTCTCTTTCTAAAGATGGGTGTTTTCAAAAGAATACAACTCGTGCCTAAAGTACATATTATTTTTGGCTTGTAAAGAGTTTCACTCATGTTAATTTTTCTGCCATTTCTAGATCTTAATGTTCTTGTTTGAATGGTTGTCTCTAACTCAGAGGTTTCTGCTCTCTTTGGAATCTTCCTCAGTTGTGTTTCTGACTGTTCTCCTCTTTGAAGCAGGTTCTTGTCAAATCTAATGGTGCCATTTCAATTTTTGTATTTCTCAACAATTCAGATGCACCTCATCCAGGAGATTATTCCCTAAAAATAGAAGCTTTGCTTAGCTTTCACAATTCGCAATTGCTGGCTTTCCTCTGCCCCCCTCTGCCACTGCTTTTCATGGCCTCCTTCATTGGACCCCCCTTTTTACCTGTCCCTTAAGTATTAACCTGTCATGGAACTCTTCTCTCCGCTACTTCAGCTATTGTTTCTCCTGAAAAATGACTCTCTTCATGTCTAACAGATTTAAATATCACCTAGCTGTTGGTGGTGTCAAATTTCTATGTTTAGTTTAATTATCTCCATCAAGTTTTAGACTCTACTCAGTCTCTTTAATTTCTTCACGTGTTGTCTGGTTGGCGTCTATCCTAACACAAAACCCGAGTACCCTGGCAGAACATGTTCCTTCTCAGTACTGCATTATCTCTGCAGATTCTTCCTCATCTGCCCGGGGAACCAAACCAAAACCGGTGTCATCTTTTTCTCTTCACCTTTCCTAACTCCCAGCACCACATTACTCCACGAACGAGTTATGTCACTTCCATTTCAAAACATTGACTTCTCTGCACATCCTGTGTGCCCAGGTCCTGCAGCTGAGGCTCTCAAGTGGGTTCCTTACTGTTTCTCATGCATGCACCTTTTTCTTCACTAACTTAATCCCTGAAACATTAACACTAACTGAAAGTATAACCCAGATTATACTTTATTGTCTAAAAATTATCCACTGGCTTCCTATGGACTCAGAAAGTTCAAACTCCTCTCACGGCCACACCGTCACAGCTTATCCAGTCTGCCTTGTCCCCTTCCTCTTCCTCTTTATTTTAAATAAAGTCACTCTGTTCTAGTTATCACAAATGAAAGCATGGCACAGTTGGGTTAATGAAACTACTCACACATATGTCCAGTCACAAACTCTACATATCTCAGTGAACCTCTATGTAGTTAGCATGGCCATTCTGAAGCAACGGAGCTTCATTTAGGGTTGTGTGTGCTCACTATCAATTACATTTTTCATTTACTTATCCATCACAAAAAGAAGAAATATGATGAAATTAAAACTGAAAAAAATTACCTTTTTGAAAAGAAAAAAACAGCTTTATATCGCCTGTTATGATTCATGTTTCTCTGCTTGCATCCCATCGTTTTGAATCATCTAATTTTATCCCCCTCCTTCTTAATAGAATCCTAGATTTGTTTAGCTAGTTATCCTTCACCTAAGCTCACCTTGCCTCAAAGAAGCTGAGTCAACTTACTACTCAATAGATGCAACTGGGCTGAGGATATTCCCATCCTCCTCTGGGATGTAACATGATGGAGATGCTGCTCCTGGAAAGTTTAAGGGAAAAACAGCTACGCAGGAGAGGGCAGTCTCTGACTCACAGATTCCATCCCAGCCCCGAAAGTGAAACTGATACACTCCAGAGGTCAAAGGCAAAACAGCTTTTAGGAAATGAATCTGAATACCTCGACTTAGACAATCCTTTAGACTATCCCTCCTCTGGTTGTTCAGTTATTCAAATGAGGTGATTTACTTACTACTGAAGTCAGATTGAATTATGCTTCTGTTATTTGCCCTCTTTTCGGCTGATGCATTCCAAAACGGGCCTCTGTCTACTGCTCTACATTCTTGTGTCAATCTCTTTATGGTGTTAGGTCCAACCCTTAAATGTGCCAAGCTTATTCCATCTTTAGCTATTGCTACTTCTAGTTTGTGAGTAGCCTTTGTGTTACTAGTTCAGGACTAGGCTCAAACCACACCTTCCCTGAGAAACTTGAACCTACAAAACAACCTCAGAGACGTTCCTAGTCACTTCCAATGCTTTTATTCTCCACAGCCCTAATTTATCTTTGTGTTAAGGTGTTTTAACTATTTACTTTTGTTGTGTGTATCCTATCTTCTCTTTATCAGAATATAATGTCTGAAAACCAAACTATTCATTGTTAAATATAGGACAGATATCCATAAACATTTATTAGATGGGAAACACACATGGATGATGCCTTGGAGCATATAGTAATGAGGTTCTCATCTATTTTGTCCATACTATCTTATCTGCAACACCTTTAAGAGCCAAAAATTACGCATTCTAAAGATACAACTGTAAATACTTTTCTAGAAAAGCTATGATAATTTTTTTAAGTTTGAATTAGAGAGATGCTTGCTAATTTGGTCAGTTGGAGGCAAAAGCAGAATCTTTAAGTACAAAGAAATGGCAATTTAAAACTAGTGGAAAGAAAGACTAGAGAGAAATAGCATCAAAGAGTGTGATGTAATTGTAAGTAAACACCTCCATGGAACCCATCAGTAGGTACAAAGCACATTTACTAATAAAATCTGTATTTAGGCAGAGAAGGAAGTGTTTTTCATCTATGGTCTAGCAACGGTGCATAACCATTATTTTCTGACTCTGACTTAAAGTCTATGGCTTGTTGATGTCTCCTTTTCTCCCCAGGTGTTAGCACACACATTTGACTCATTCTTTGAAGTGGTTTTTAGACTCATTCCCTGCCTACCTTCACTCTTAGCAGTCTTTACTGGGCCCATTTTTCTCTCCTGTTCCTTACTTCCAAGCTTCTTGTTATTTACATTCTGTATAGGGATTCCAGCCCATTCCTTGTATTCCTGCTGCATTAGCCTTCATTCTAAAGTGCCATTTTTATCCTGTTGTTCCTAGTTAGACTTTCTATTGCTGTGAAGAGACATCATGACCACAGCAACTCTTACAAAGGAAAACATTTAATTAGGGTTAGCTTACATTCAGAGGTTCAGTTCATTATCATCATGGTGGGACATGGTGGGACATAGTGGCATGCAGGCAGACGTGATGCTGGAGAAGAAGCTGAGGAGAAGGAGCTATATTGTGATCTCACAGGTAACAGGAAGTTAACCGAGATACTGGGCATGACTTGAGCATATATGAGACCTCAAACTCAGCTTCCACAGTGACACACTTCCTCCAACAAGGTCATACCTACTCCAACAAAGTCACACCTCCTAATAGGGCCATTTCCTATGTGCTTATGGGGCCTAATTACATTCAAACCATCACATCTGCCATGCCTTTGCTATGGACTCAAGCAACACCAGTCTGTAGTTAAGTCTGTGTTCTTGCTTGGTGTTTCTTTAGGAAGAACTGTCTTCCCTCCCATTTTCTCTTTAACACGTGCTTCAGACAATGTAACGTGCTTTCCATTCTCCGTCTGTGTCCTGTTTTCTCTCTCCTTAAAGCTTTTGATTTTTATTCTTTCTGTTGTGCTAAAAACTATTGATGTGATGAAACACCATGACCAAAGCAACTTGGGGAGGGAAGGGTTTATTCTGCTTATGCTTGCCCATCACAGTTCATCATCAAAGGAAGTTAGGACAGGAACTCAAGCAGGGCAGGGACCTAGGGGCAGGAGTTGATGCTGAGACAAAAGAGGAGTGCTACTTACTGGCTTACTTTCCATGACTTGCTCAGCCTGCTTTCTTATGGAATCTAGGACCACCCAGCCCAGGAATGGCGCCACCCACAGTGGGCTGGTCCTTCCTCCATCAATCACTAATTAAGAAAATGCCCTACAGGCTTGCCCACAAGCCCAACTTGCGAAAGCATTTTCTCAATCGAGGTTCCCTCCTCTCTGATGACTCTAGCTTATGTCAAGTTGACAGAAAACTATCCAGGACAGCCCCCTCTCCAAAACCTATCCCTAATTTCTTCCAGAACGCCTGTCTTGATAATGGGCTCTACTTTGACAGTTCTCACATTTTACGTTTCTTCTTGAACCCCTTAAGCTTTCTTTCAGTGATTTTTCTGAAAAATGTTGGTAAGAGGACATGGAATAAAAACTTTATATACGGTTTAACACTAAGATGACTTCACAAACAGGAGCGTGTGACACAATGCACACAAGCGCACAACAGCGCTGGGAAGACACCAAGGCCCTGCAAAGTTCTGCAAGTCAAATTGGAGTGTAAAGCGTTTATAGTACTTTCTTTCTTCCAAACAATCTAGCTAGAGCTTCTAGAACATTGATTTTTATCACTGCCCTCTGTGGAAGTTTTACAATGACACACATAGTTTAGAAATATTGTAATTTATAGTCACATGCTTTGTTTTTTCTTTTTTTTTTGAGGCAAGGTTTCTCTGTAGCTTTGGAACTTGTCCTGGAACTAGCTTTTGTAAACCAGGCTGGCCATGAACTCATAGAGATCCACCTGCCTCTGCCTCCCGAGTGCTGGGATTAAAGGCACGCGCCACCACCACCCAGCTCACATGCATTTTTTTAAACTAAAACTTTCTTTGTTTGAATTTTTTTTAATTTCCGTAAGTGCATGCAACTTTGAAAGGTAACCACCGATTTATTAATCTTAAAATTAATTAATCTTCATCTGTAATTGGAAAAAATCCAACTCAAGATAATCAGATAATATAAGTACGATGCTTGAAAACATCTTCCTTCAATCTGTTTCATAACAACAAAAATCAGTTTCACTCATTCCACTGAAACATTTGCAGTGAGTATTTTGTTTCCTAAATGTCTAATGTTTTACAAAGTTAGGGCTAAAGAAAAAGTCATGATAGGATTGCCAAGCTTAGCTGTTGCGGAGTAGTCAGGGAGCAGAACTCAAGAGCAGAGGCCCCTGGGAACTCTTGAGTTTAGGACTTGATGGCTCAGAAGATGTTTGGAAAGTGGGAGAGGTGCTTCACGCTTCTTCTGAAAGCATCTGTAATCAGTGATGTGAGAGCAAAGTTTCTGTAATCTACAACAAGGAAAAACAAGATCGCAAAACTCATTGAGAATGTTCCGGGGGGTGGGGTGGGGCGTGCTAGAGATCCTCATTTTCTCTTTAGAATCTGCTGCTGTAGACTTTAAATCTTCTAAGGGCATTTAAAAAATGTTCCTATTTAGCCAGGCGGTGGTGGCGTGCGCCTTTAATCCCAGCACTCAAGAGGCAGAGGCAGGCAGATCTACAAGAGCTAGTTCCAGGACAGGCTCCAAAGCTACAGGGAAACCCTGTCTCGAAAAAAAAAATGTTCATATTTAAAGTTTCTTGAAAGTTCCTGAGAAACAGATAGGAAGTTTCTGTGTGCCTTTAGGATGCAGAGAATGCCATGATTGAAATTCCCAGAGGCTGATTCAGGTTTGATTCTTAGCCTCCTCTAGGCTCACCACACTGGGGGAATATTCTGCTTTAGTGAGCACTACACCTCCATTTCCTGCTTTTTTGTCAAGACAAGGTCTTTGGAGATCTTATTCCCAAGACTCCAACTCTTCTTATCTCGAAAGATGAAGGGCTGTCTCCTACTATTTGAAAATAAACCCAGCCATGAAAAGTACCATTTTAGCCTTGCCGAGTGCCTGGAGCCAAGAGAATCAAAAGACTTGGCAAGAACAAAGCACAAATTAATACATTAAGAAAGTCTCCTTCCTTGTGTTAATTGGTTAATTTTCACCCTTTGCTCATACTAAGTGGCTGAAAAAGTGTTGAAAGGCTGTACATTTAGTCACTATTTCCTTGGAAATGAAACCTAGAGTAGAACATCAATGTGACTCTCTCTCTCTCTCCATGTCTTGTGAGCTTGCTGCTTGAACTGGTGTAGTGTGAGGCTTGCAGCATCAGTACCACCCAGACACTTATTAGGGATGGAGAATCTCAGACAGCACTGCAGACCTCAGCATCAGAAGCTCACCACGTGTTCATAGTAAGGACTGAGAAGCACCTTTCTAGATGGCTTTTTTGTCCTTTCCCTTTTCTCCTGTTCAAATTGAGGCTGTATCCTTGTATTTCTCATAGACATTGTATTTTACAAAACAAAACAAAACCCGCCTCCCAGTCAATACTAAAGGGGGCCTGTAGGAGTCAGGAACATTCTGCCCACGACAGACTTGCGATATTAGGATCAGTTTACTTCTGTTGGGAACAAAGTGCAGTTGCTTTCTGCTTCTAAATTTATGTTGTCAATTTTTCTAGCCCATGTTTGGAGGGACTTTCTGAGCTGGGCTGAACTGTAATTTGAGGAATGAGAGGCCAGCGTTTGGTTCCGATCCCAAATGCTGTTATGAACTGTTTATTCCAGGCACAGAGACATCTTCTGAACCTGGTTCAGAAGTAGTTTTGAAAAGTTAATAGATGTGTGAAAATTAATTCGGCTAATAAAATTTGCACTTGGGCTAACAATTTACACGGTGTAATGCCAATTTATTTTTCACCTAGACATGCCTCTTCACATGCCCCTAATTGTAGTAGGTCAAGGATTGGGATATTTGTCAATTACACCCCTAACTCTCAACCCTGTGAGGTTGATCAAGGAAGAAAAACAGAATGCGTTAACATCACACATCTTTTCCACATTTGATGGTGTTTGTTAGTTCAGTCTCAGTTTTGTCTGGTTTTAAGAATAATATTTTAAGGCTCATTTTGTCTTTAGGATAATGTCAAATACCTCCAATAATTCGCCAGTGTTTCCTCTTCTTGTTTCTGAAACAGTGTGTTCTAAATTATGTGGTTTTTCATAATGGTACCTGGTACTGTGTTCTACCAAGGAAAATACTTGATTTGCTCAAGTTTTTCTGTTTACTTTATTACCATATCTGCTGGCATCACTATAATAAACTTAGCAAACATCACAAAAGAAAGCTGATCTCAGTTGCTTCATAAAGATAATATAGAGATGGATTTTTAAAATAATATTTTGAGATTTTAATATAATTGCGTCATTTCTACACTTCCATTTCTTCTCTCCAACCCCTCCCTTGTAAATCTTTTCTCATTAAAATCCATGGCTTCTTTTCTTTTAATTGTTATATATGTATATATGTATATATGTATATATATGTATATACACACTTATGTTTTGTCTAACAACTGTGTGTACTAAATATGTTATATATGTTATACATATGTGTGTATATATATCATATATTCTTAATATACAAATGCAACCTCAATACATATAATGTTACTTATATGTATATGTTTCCAGAGATGAGAACACCAGATGGTTTCTTATACTAAATAGTGTGCTCATTTTTAAAAAAGATGTTTATCATATGACTCTTGTATCTCATCAATCATTGAACATAGGTGAAGCAACATAAGATACATGGAATCTTACACTGAGAGCTACAAAACAAGTCTTCATTCTCAAGTGGAGTACAGCTTAATGAAGGTATCCAGAAGCATATATCCTGTGGCACAACAGCCAGGGTGAGCCAGAACAAGAAAGTACACTATGATCTTTCCACAACATTGCCCAATAGTCCTGCCTAGATCAAGGATAGGATGTCTGAACACTGAAGCAGCTGGGAGATCCATACTTGCAGGGTCTCTGGAGGATGGATTGGTATGTGCTGGAGAAGAGAAATGCCAACAGGTCACAGTCATACATAATATCATGCCTTCATTTAGACTTTGAAACAGCTCTATTTGAAATAACTGTAAAAGAATGTAATTTCACCATAGAAAGAACAATTTGAGAATGATTTTGATAGTAAATGAAGCTTAATTTACAGGTCTATATTTTAAGCTTCTATAAACGGTGGGGAAAGTTTAAGGGGCTGTGTTGCATGCTGAGTAGGTTGAGAGAATCTGAACAAGGGCCGTGGCAAACAATACTGTGTGTGACAGACAGGATCATGGAGTCAAAGGGTGCAGGGTCTCTTATGAAAAGCAAAGTTGTTATACTGAAAGCAAGGACATTCTAAGTTAACCCAGGAAAGACAAAGGGCTTCCTAAATCCTCATTCAACTGAGCAACAATTAGTTTGAATAGCCAACAGTCTTATACTATTATTAAATTATAAAATAAATAACAGGAGACTTGGGGGAGATATCTCAGTCATTAAAGTGCTTGTTTGGCAAGCATTAGGATCTGACTCTATTCCTAGTTCTTATGTAAAAGCCTGGGTATATGGCTTTTGATTTCAGTGCTGGAGAGGTAGACACATGAAGATTTCTGGGCCCTGGGCCCTGCTGTCCAGCCAACACAGCTTACTTCATAAGTTCCAGACTCTCCCTCTCTCCCTTCTTCCCTCCTTCCCTCCCTCCCTCCTTTCCTTACCCCCCTCTCTCACACACACACCCCAAACTGAAATGGGAATTGACAACAAGTAAGCAATAAATCCTTTAAGTTAACACAAGCAAAACATTTTAATACAACCCCACATGATTGCCTTTAATCCCAGCACTCAGGAAGCAGAATCCAGCAGCTCTTTGTGAACTTGAGGCCAGTGTATCTACGCAGCAAGCTCTAGGCAATCAGAGACACGTAATGAGATGCTATCTCAAAACCAAAACCAAAACACAAACAAAAACCCCAAACCACATGACCACAAAGATCTCACGGTCTAGAAATCAGAACCCAGTGGCTAGTAAAAAACTCTCCCCAGAATGATCTTCCTGTCTGACTCATACTTTCCCATTTCTAGCTAATGCCTGAGTGAATCACCATCCAGTGTTCACTATGAAGTCAGTTATTACATATTCCTGGCTTCCATTCAAGGATGCTCTTAAAAACATTTTGCAAAACAAAATACCAGCAGGGAGTTTTATGTCTACCTATGTGGGTGTGTTTTATGCAGGAACCAAAGAAAAGTTTCAAAGCATTTCCAATATTAATCTGCCATGTCTGAAAATTTACTTATTGATTATTAAAATTATTAAGTTATAAAAACAATTGGATTTCCCAACATGCCTACCAAGACCATTTCTGAAAGATATAATGGCTATGACTCTAGCTCAAATCAATGGTACAGCTCATCTTCCCAGAGGGTTAAATTGATTATCTTTTATTCTTTTTCTTTTCCTGAGAATCATAACACTATGGAAAAGTTATGTCTTTGCCCCTGAACTACTTTTAGAATAGGTCTAATTGGGCTTTCTTTACTGTTTTGTACAGAAACTCCTTCTGTGTGTATGTGTTCCAGGTTCTCTGGATGTCAAACACAACATCTCCATTTGATGACTTCAGTCATGTGAACTTAAAAGAATCACATATGTTCTTTTTCAATTTTTCATTTCCTCCTAGATTTCTTATCTATTATTCACTTGTCACATAATTTCTCAACTCTAAAGCAAAGCTTAGGGACATGTAGAAGTCTGAAAGCAGGCAGACAGAAGGTGACATTAGTTTATAAGTGAGAGTCAAGGATGCAAGAGTATGTACTTCATATGTTTTCTTTGGTAGCTTTCTGTTTATAAGCTATCAGTTAAAAATCAGTTAAAAATAAAAACATAGAAATAGACATGCATGTATGCCTACATTGTCAATTGATTAATTAATTAAAAAAGAAGCTTCCCTGTTTCTAAAAATGTTCTTTAAAGTCCAGTAAATTGTGTGTGTGTGTTTGGGGGTGGAGGGGCAGTCTGGGAGAATGGAAGATAATGGAGGGGGAACAGAGGCAGGGAAGAATTTTAAAGTTCTTCAAAAACCAGTGCTGAGAAGTATCTCTTGGTCAGTAGATGAACATAAGCTTAAATTTGGTAGAAGTCAAATATGTAATGTACAATTGAAATTTTTAGACTTGAAATAAATTGAAAATTATATTGTCGAAATATGAAAAAAATAAGGAACATGTTAAAAAGCATTCTGAAGCTGATTTTGGTTGATTTCTGTCCCAGATTATAACATAACTACCTGTTTCTGGAAACTATCCAAATTGTAAAAATAAATATAGAAGTTGTGTGACTGGTAGTCACTTTGTTCTTTTAAACATGTGTGTGCACACTCCAGTTAAGAGTTAAGATTGATATGCAAGATATTCATCAGTGTGGCTATAAGATGGGACCAGTTGAGGTACCCTCTCCTCAGATGCTCCATGAAGAAGCTGGGGACATCTCCTTGGACACCCGGGATCCCCTC
>LOEQ01004339.1:92464-113073 GCA_001685075.1 Bramus lutescens | reverse complement strand
TTGGGGGGGATGGGAGGGAAATGGGAGGAGGTGGAAATTTTTAATAAAAAGAATATAAAAAAAGAGTTAAGGTTGGTGTGTATTTTCCCAAGTTTCGGACTAAAAGAATCAGAGATAGTGACCCCTGTTTCAAGGCAAAGAACATTTTCAAACTAGCTTTGAAACATTACATGCTAACTGGATAAAAGAATCAGTTAGATTCTGGAAGTAGTAACTGCCTCTGAAGAACCATTTCAGAGTATTAGCTGATCTATCATTCGGTGAGGCTTTCTTCCTAAACCTGACGGATGTGTTATGATGGATTACCAATTAGATGATATACATACAGAATCACATCTTGAGGGTTAAGATCCTCAACAGAAGTGGTCTGGGGAAGGTGGCAATAAAGAGCTCTGACTTACGTGTAATGCTGCTTGCCCCTCTCACACGCAATCTCTCATTCCTTCTACATTCAAATGCCAGAAGGGCCACTGCACAGAGTAGGACAGTAGTTATTAATGTGATGAGTGTTTGCGGCAGGATAGCAGATAGAATCATCCTAAATGTCATACAAGATTCAGAGGCGAATCATACAGGTATCGAACATTCCAAGGTCGTACGATATACTAGACAAACATAAGAGCATGTTTATGCATACATATGTGTTGCACAAAATGTGCATAGTAACAGGCTAAGATGGTCACGTTCAATGAAGAAAGGAAAGACTATGGGAGATGATGGCGATATTTTGAAGATGATGGAATTTGTATCGGAGGGCTTCCACTCTTATGTAACTATCCCTACATCATTCATATTCTTTCCCGATTATAAAAACTGAACCCTTTTCTGTTAGTCTGTGAGGTACCCTGTTCTTCCTTTTGTGTGGATCCACACAACTTGCGGACTGACAGTTGCTCCTTTAGTAGATTCAAAATCCCCAAAGGCTGAAGTGACATTTGTTTTGCTCTGGGGCTCACACCTAGTTCTAAGTACAGTGCTTGGCCCTGGAAAGGGCACAGGGAATGTATGTTGATTGATTAATTTCAATAGGAAAGAACAGTATGAGCAAAAAGGCCAATATCAGATAAGTAAGAGTTGGGGAATGGCAAAATAGTTGGAACACAGGGCAAATGTTGTAAAATTAAAGTGGAAAGATGTGTAGATTATAGGTACTTTGAACTGTAGGCTAGTAAACTTGATTTTTTAAGAATTAAGATGCAATAGCCATATCTTTTGAGCATTAAGTTTAAACCAATTGTGTAAGTTCATGGACCAATGGGGCTGTTACAACCAACCTGAGGTCTACTGTATCTAAAGGCAAGGGTCAAGGTACTGAAAAGATTCACAAGCTCAAACTGCCCACTAGATGCCATATAAATGACTTCATCAGAACTTCTCCAAATTTACTGGCAAATCCATTGCCCCAAACAAGTTCTCATGTCTCAGTAGCAAAGAAAAATGTATGTCTTAGGTCTCCTGTGGCTAAGGAAAAGCTTCCACACTCTAAAGTCATTCATCCAGTGACTTGTCATGACAGAGACCAAGACAAGACCAATCCCAGGAGACTGGACAGTCTTCCACCCACTGACTTTGATATGAAGATTGTCAAGTTTGCTGAAGTTTTCTTAGCAGATCTCTGCTATGACTTCCCCCTCTCTTCCTCTTCCCTTTCTTTTGGCCTTCTTTCTCTTTTTCATTCTTTTTTTCTTTTCTACTCCATAGAGATTGAATTTGCAGCCCATTCTCCTCTAGCTCCTCACCTCTTCCCTCCCAGACATTTCTCCTAATAAATCTGTCATATACCTAATATCGCAGTAAGTATCCTGCAGGTTCACATCTCAGAAAGTCCAAGCTAGCACAACAACCAAACCTAACATTCTTAGTATTACAACATTTTTACTAAATGAAATAATTTCTATCAGTCAAGAACTTGCTAACTGCAGAGGAGACCAAAGAGCACCATACTATGACTTTATGAGCCACTTGGCCTTGTCTTTCTTCTAAGAATGGGGTACACACACTGGGAGAGTCTCAAGGACTTGGAGAGGTTCATACCCAGGTTAACTCCATGCCAGTGGTGTTTATGCCACTGGGTGGGGGTAGGATGTCTGACACTGGAATAGCATGGCTGGCCTTATCACTCAGTGTCTTTTCTTTTACTTTTCATTGTCCTCTTGAACAATCTTTAAATTTGTGTTCTACACTTGTGCATTTTGGCTGCCTTTATTCAGAAATTCCCTTTCTCTAGCTACCCTTTGTGTTTTATCTCTTCCACACCTAGATGTATTCCTCTCTTTCGTGAGCTCACCTGTGGGAAGTCAGCGCCATGCCAATACCCTCACCAGACAGAGATACCTGATCTCAGAACCTCTGTCTGCTTCCAGAATTTTGAGCATAAACTTCTTTTCATAAACGAACCTCTCTGAGATATTGTTATAGCAACAGAAGATAAACAAAATTGAAGTGGTGTCTCTCGAAAAGTTTAGTATTCCTTATATTTTAATATCCTTTTCAGAATCCATAGAAAGCAATAGAAACAACAGGAGACTATTACTGGCCTCATCTTGCAGAAAAACGAGCAATACAAAAAGTAATTCATGAACAATTTCATTTAAGACAACTTTTCTCATTTGGCTTCTAGGCATTTCTGGGAGCTGAAAGAGATTAATATTTGCCAATGAGAGCGCCAAGCAAACAAAACCTCCAGACCTCACCCATGAGATGACAAAGTACTAAACTTAAATGTATTTTTTTTAATGTGTGGGAGGGTTATGCCCTAGAGGCTATCCTCATTCCTAACAAATACTAATGCTCTACCCTTTTAAAAGGAGGTAGCCTTTTCAAAACCTAGAGAAATTTATTTTCTAAAATATCTAAGGAAAGTATGTTACTGGAAAGAGGCCTCCTAGAATATGCCCTGTGATTGGCTGACTGGGGAAAAGAAGACTAGGTAGGGCCTGGGTTACTGACGGTTCTGTATGTTATGCAGACACCACCAAGAAGGGGAGAGCTGTATCTAAATTAAACACCTTTCTGGGACAACCCCGCAAGACACCAGTAAAGGGTCATTCTCACAGTGTGCAGAACTTTGGTCAGTACACCTGATCATATATTTGTTAAAAAGGAGAAATGGCCAGATGTGTGATTGTTCACTGATTCGTGGGCTGTGGCCAATAGATTGGCTAAATGGTCAGGGACTGAAAGAGCACAACTGGAAAATGGTGAGCTACACATTTGGGGAAGAAGTTTGTGGGTAGATCTCTCCAAATTGGGGGGGGGAGAATATGAAGACACTTGTGTCCCATGGAAATGCTCATCAAAAGGTGACATCAGCTGAAGAAGAGTTCAGTAATCAAGTAGATAGCACGATCCATTCCGAAGGCAGTCAGACTCTTCCCAAGCCATTCCTGTCATTGCCTGATGAACCCATGAACAAAGTGGCCTTGGTGGCAGACATGGGGTTATACGTGGACTCGACCATAGAGACTTCCACTAAGCAAGGATAACACAGCTACAGCTGCTGCTGAGTGCCAGATGTGCCAACAACAGAGATATGCCCCAGATGGGGCACCATTCCCTGGGGTGATTGGTCAGTGACTTGCTGGCAGGTTGAACCACTTCCTCCATAGAAAGGAGAATGTTCTGTCTTTACTAAAGTAAATACTTATTCTGGTTATGGTGTTTTCTTTCCTACACATAAAACTTCTACCAAAACCACCATCCATGGACTTTCAGAATGCCTATCTCACCACCATTGCATTCCACACAGTATTGTTTCTGACCAAAGAACTCACTTCATAGCTAGAGATGTGTGACCATGGGCCCATTATCATGGAGTCCACTGGTCTCATCATGTTCCTCACCACCCTGAAGCAGCTGGCCTGAGAGAAAAATGGAATGGCCTTTTGAAGACACAATTATGGTGCCAATTAGGTGGAAACAGCCTGGAGGGCTGGGGTAGGGTTCTCCAAAAGGCCATATAAACTCTGAATTAGTGTCCAATATACAATATGGCTTCCCCACAGGTCCAGAAAACAAGGGGCCAAAAGGGAATAGTTCCATACATAATCATACCTAATGACCCACTAGAAAATTTTTGCTTTCTGTTGCCATGACCTTAAGTTCTGCTGGCCTAGAAGTTTTGACTCCAGAGTGGGAAGTGCCCCTGCCAGGAGACACAAACAATCCATGGAACTGGGATCTCAGACTTTTCCTTGGCCACTGTGGGTTTCCTATGACTTAAAGCTAACAGGCTAAGAAAGGAATAATGTGGTTAGGAGGGTTGATTAATCTAGATTACCAAGGGGGAACTGCATTGCTTCTCTACAATGGCAGTAAGAAAGATTATGATTGGTAAGCAGGAGATCCTTTAGGGCATCTCTTGGTGCCATCATGTCATGTGATTAAAGTCAATGGGAAATGACAACAACCTAATCTAGGCACAGACTCTGCAGGAATGAAGGTATGGGTCGTTCCCTCAAGAAAGGTCCAAGATCTGCGGAGGTGTTTGCTGAGGTGGGAGGAAATATAGAATGGGTAGTAAAGGAAGGAAATTATAGATAGCAGCTAAGTCCACTTGATCAGTTTCAGAAATAAGGATTGTAATTGATATGAGTGTTTCTGTCATATTTTGTTAAGAATGTGTTTGTGTTTTCTTTCCTCAGTTTCTTATTATGCAATGCAACATCAAGTAAGAGACTATCAGTGGTTATCATATTTGAGATACTAACGGAAGGTCCCTCAATAGACATTGCCACCTCTTCTAAATTTTTAACACATTTGCAGTTGTGCAAGGGATAGTGATACCGTGGTGGGCATAATTGTGACCTAACTACTGTTTTCATTTGCAAACTAAGACTGACATAAGGAGATATGATTGTGTGTCAAACTGACAAGGGTGGACTTGTGATGGCTATTCTTAGTTGTCAGCTTGACTACATATGGAATTAACCGAAAGTAAAAAAATGTCTGGGCATACCAGTGAAGGATTTTTTTTCTTAATTCAATCATTTGAAGTGGGAAGACCCACTTCTAATTTGGATTTTTGAGGTGGGAGGAGCCACTTTTAATCTGGGCCACTCCTTCTGCTGGGAACTTATATAGAGGACAGGCAGGAAGGAAACTTGCTCTCTTGCCTGCTTGCTCTTGTTCTCTCTAGCAAGCTCATGCCTTTACTGGCATTAGGGCCTGCTTCTTTGGGATTCCTGTGTATACTTAAGGCCAGCTGAGACATCCAACCTCTGGACTGAACAACTACTGGATCCTTGCATTTTCTATTGGTAGACAGATGCTGTTGGACTTCTTGAACCACAGCCTGGAAGCCATTCTAATAAATCCCCTTCATATATGTGTTCATTCTATCAGTTCTGTTCCTCTACAGATGCCTGACTAATACAGAAGGTATAATGGGCTCTGTGATATTTACCCACATTTCATCTTTAGGAAGGGAGCATTGCTTTAAGAATCTTAGGTCACTTAAAGATTGTCTCAGCTGTAGAGTCACGTGCCTGAGTTCATGGTTCTTCCTGGCACAGTCTGCATCAAAGTCTCAGTAACTGACTGCCAATAAAATCTGGCTGTATCACTCAAGGTGGATGCTGGATGGGAATTTGAAAATGGGAGCATTCCTAATCAAAGCCTCTCTTCAGAGCTGCTTGTCTTTTGTTCATCTGTTTTTGTTTTTGTCCAGACAGGGTTTCTCTGTGTAGCCCTGGCTGTCCTGGAACAGCTGTTTGTCTTTAGTGAACCATGTTAAACAAAACTGCACCTCAGACTATGCTTCCTGTCAAAGTCAAACTGTGAAGCCAGGTATAATCACTGACCATTTAGATAGACATTTGAAAAACGGTTTAAGTATATTCATAGTTTTTTTCTTCAATTAAGTATTTAATTAACCAATGGACAAGTTATCCAGGGGATTCGCTAATGTATCTCTCCCCCATTCTTCTTTGAGCACACTGAGGGATTTGCTAACAGGCTGAGTTAAATAAGAGAGCGGGAGGGCTTCAACCAAAAACAATGGAAGGAAACTGGGCTAGCCTAAGCGACACGAAAAATAATAATTCATGCAGCGAGTCTTCTAGTTTCTCCCCATTTGCTGTCCTAGCTCCATTTTGCATCCTTCTTTACCCTGGTTTGTGATGCAGGAGACTGGTCTCTGTGGACAGCATCACCCAGAGCTCTAGGCTTCCCCACTGTCAGTGAAGTTTAGCTGCTGGGACCTACGGCTAGGTGTCTGCAGGCCCATGACTCTCTCTGATTCTGGAAAACACCATGCTTCTCCATGATGGCTCCTTTGCACTGCTCAGAGTTTTATCAAGCTTCTGAATTGCTGTGCTCTATCAGATCTGGAGATGGGAGAGTGTTCAACTAACTGTTAGCAATGTTCACCATTCCAGGCTGATTTTCTTAATTCTCCCAACCTTTTTGTAAGCTGATAATATCAGTGGGAGTGTGCATGTGTGTGCATTTGTGTGTGTGCATGTGTATATTATGTGGGTGTGCATGTGTGTGTGCGTGTGTATATTATGTGTGTGTGCGTGTGTGTGTGCATGTGTGTGTGTGTGTGTGTGTGTGTGTGTATGTGTTCTCAGCCAGGTCCTTTGCATTTACCATCTTTTCCTTCCTAGACCCAGACTGATAAATAGAGTTGAGTTGAATTTTGATTCCATAAATGCTGACTGGTAGTATTCAAAACCAAGCAATTTAAAAGCTGAAAGGAAATGAAGCGTGGGATGATAATACATTGCTCAAGTTTTAGACCTTGATAACAACATCTGTTTTGTTCCTTGTCTCAGAATCTGTCTGTATAAGACATCAAAACATCAGGGGACTTTCACTGAGGTGTTCTTGCTCAAAGACTCTAACTAAGATGCTTCATGAATAGACATGTTTAAGATAACTTTCAGCACTGGAATCTAGAATTTGATTCACTTGATTCAAATACTGTCTGAACGCTATTTTATAATGCTATTGTCAAGTATTGATCTCTTCACACTTCTAAGACGCCTAACATTCAATGGTGGAGTTATTTTTAACGTAAGCTATTCATGAAGCATTAGAGTAAGCTTTTGGGAAAGAACAGTCAAATAAAAATCTCCTGTTGCTTTGATGGCTCCTTGCACAAGCAGAGGCGTGGGCTAAGCGCATGCAGAATTTGATGAAAGTAAAGCAACCATTTGCTTCCTCTACTCAGTTATTAACGGCCGCACCACACTGACTGTACCTATTTCCCACTCCAGAAGTAGAAGTGAAAGCAGAATTTCAGCAACAGATGTTAGGGAAAACTGCAGAACACATGGTACCATGCCTCATTTCATTATAACCTTGCTTTAATTACATAATGCAACTTCTCTCTGAAATGTACCATTTTTGGTCAAACCTGAGGGTTCATAAAATGAGGACTCAGTGCTTTGCACTGGACACTACACGGCAACCAGAAATTTTCAAATATATATCTATATAAACATCAATCCACAAAGGAAATACACTTTATATTTTGACCAATAAACACCTCATTTATGTCTCTGTTAGTTGCAAAATGCTTATCTTTCCTCTAAGTTACAGAATCTTTACAATATAGGCGATAGTTTATGCTTCTGCTCTAGAAAATTGCATTAAATAAGCCAGTAGATGGAGCTTGCTAATAAATTTCATGGAAACCTGACAGTTGCTGTTTACACTATAAAATGTACTGATGAACAATTACCTTTTAGTTAGTAAACAAGTCTAAATCCATGATATAAAAATGAATTCCATATTATCTTTTATTCTAAGATAACTTACATAAATATGGTTGGGTGGAAAGCAAAAGAAAATGCTGAGTTTGTATTCTTATAATTAGGACAGGATTTTCATTTTCTCTACTATAATTTGATGGCTACAATAGCAGTCAGATCGATGAGTAGAAAAACAAGATGAAGGGATTTACACACATCCCACTGCCAGACAATGGAGATTTCCAAGTTCAGACTGGAATTCCAACTCTTGTGGCTCTTGTAGGTTGCTTGTAGGCAACTCAAATAATTGCAAGGTATAATTAAGAAAGTTAATAAACCTAACTGTAAAATAATAAAAATTTCTGCCATTCTCACATGGACAGGAATCTTCTAAGTAAGTAGAGGTGTATGCTTTCAACCACCTGAATTCTCAGGAGAACACTATTAGTTTTGCCAACATGAGGCTTCTGCTCTTCCCTCATTTATGATCCCGGTTCTTATTACTGTTACTATTACTGGATCCTTGTTTCAGTTTCCTGTCCTCATTTCTATCCTGTCACAATATTAGCAACTGACTATGCTGCCTTGTTATTTTGATGTTATTTTATATGCATATATTAAAAATTTCCAATTAGACTATGTTCTCTTATAATAAGAGCAACTGTGTCTTTTGGTGGCTATATCTTTCTCAGCCTTTAGCAAAACAAAACAAAACAAAACAAAACAAAATACCACCCTGGGCATGGTACCTTACAATTTTGAAGAAAGCCCCAATTTCCTAGTTCACTTCAGGGACACAAACAATTTCTCAGATTCTCCTTGGATGGAATTTGCCCATACTTTAAATACCCAACTCTTCCAGCTTCCACTTAAAGGGACTGATTTCTAAATAGCCCAGGTCTGGGAACCACTGGAGCTTGGTATTCATGATTGCCCCAGGAGCACAGATAACAAACAGCTGGTTTTTAAGTAGTTGCAAGAATATACCAGCAGGTCTTCTGTCTGCTCAGTACAGGGCAAGCAGGCAAAAAACACAGCTCCTATTTTTCCTATGGAAGGTGCCTGACTGCACACCTAAAATAATAGCTATACCAGCTGTTGCCCATGGGTCAGGCTTGTTATTAGCCTGCACCTGGGAGCTGACAGAGAAGGCAATTGTGAAAGGCTGAACAGGCATGTGCCCATGTTCCATCACAGTTCCTTCCCCTAGCTAGCTTCAAAGAGAGAATCCAGCCTCCAGTAATCCCACTTGTCCCTGAGAGCTGATAGACTCCATTCAGAGGCCCCGGGAGTGACGGAAGGAGTTCTAAGGGGCTTATAACATGTGTGCTGTAAAAGCAAGTGGGGACATCTGCCACACAGCCTTTTCTTGGCTTAGCGAAGGGTTATGTGTGGGACTCCAGCTGCTGACTTTTTTGGATGAGAGAGTGAAGTGGACTATGTATATATTACCCTCTCTATTCCAGTTGCTTTTCAATGGAGAAACTTTGATCTTCTCTATTTCAGGGGACCAATGAGGGTCACCAAAAGTTAAAATGCTGATTTGAATGAAGAAAATAAGTGTGAGTGGTACTGAGAATTTCTGTCTAGGTTTATCAGTGGGGTTCACCACACAGCCAGGCCGACAAGTTTGAGAATGGCAATTGTTTTATCTTATATGCCCAAACTAAACAGATAGCAGTCAAGGAAAATGATGAAATAAGAAAGTTATGTTCCAAGAAAATAGCACAGAAAATCTATGGACACTGACCATAGATTTCCTTAGGGAAATGATGAATAACTTAGCCAGCAGAGAATTTAAAATATGTGCCAAAAGGTTCTCCCCAATGTCAAGAGAGAATTGTATGGATAAATGTGATTTCAACCAAGACAGAAAATATAAAAAACTATAAGCAGAAATGAAGGATCAGAAGCACATAATAATGGCTTTAAAACAAATCAGCAGAGAAGTTCATCAAAAGTTAGGTTAAGAGACTAAATCCCAGGAGTCATGTGGCTTAAGGAGAGGATGACTCCTGCAAATTGCCCCTTGACCTCGGCATGTGCACCATGGCATGAATGAATACATGTGAGCATGCACGTGTGTGTTTTTGCACACACACACACACACACATCAATATATTTTACACTGGAAATTTTCTAAGAGATTTTCCTTTCTAGAAGGTGAATAAGGAGATAGTAATTTGTTTGACTTTATTAACTATAAGCCTCTCATGTATGCACCATATATATACATTATACATAATATATATTATAAAACAAATAATTAAGGAAATACAGACATGCCTAGTGACACATGCTTTCAATTTCAGTACTTAGGAGGCAGAGATGGGCAGACCTCTGTGAATTTAAGGCCACCCTGATTTATACATGGGTTATAGGCTAACCAGGACTACATAATGAGACTCTGCCTAAAAAATTGTCAATTTAAGGAAATATAGTTCACTAAATAAATTACATATAGGAGAAATTGTTTAAGTTCTTATTCCAGCAAGATTTATTTTTATATTCTCAAATTGGTCTCCTTTTCTCTTCCTTTTTATATATTTAAAATTCTCAGGCTAGAGAAGAAGAAATTTGGCTCTGAGCATCTTTACAACAATGGCGCGTAGTATTTATATATAGTATTACATCAGTGTTTGGGAGATGAATGAATGGCTGAGTGGGAGGCACGGAAGAGAAGAGCCAGTGCCATGGAAATAGTAGCAGGTCCTTTAGTGTCTGACACCTATGGACTAGGGAGTTATACTTCTAAATCTGACAGCAAATTGAAATAAATCAGAGTCAACTTCAGCAATTAATGATGTTAATCATGTCAGGGATGAGAGAGGCAGGGAAGTAATAGGAAAATTCCATTTGCACTGATAATTTAATGAGACTTTGGAAAAATAATAAGCTTATGATGTGTTTTGAATTTAGTTTCTTACTTGGGACAAGTACTTGATAACCACTTGGAAAAATATATCTATTAATGAGACAAGGTCCTCAATGAGACAAAATCCCTGGGGAGCCATTATCTTTAAAACTCTGGAGTTTGATTTTTATAACTTCGATGGCATCATAAATAGATTGAAAATGAAATAAATATGTAAAAGAAAATTTACACTAACAATTATATAAGCCATGATTTAAGGCACGTCATGATTCATTGTTTGGCAAACTTATTAGAACTATAGGCTTTGTAGAGAAGAAGATTCCAGTCTTTCTTAAAATATATTCCTTTCTGAGGTTACCAGGCACAGTAAGGGTAGATGTTAAGGCATGGGTACAGAATGGCAACAGGAGAAAACACTGAGTGAGGATGAAGATGGTGTTTTGAAAACAAGTCAGTGTTGTACAGATGGAGATTGACCCAGCAACATTGGCTATCTTTTGGACTGGAGCTTGCTTTGTTAAGAAGCAGTTCAGAGAGTTTGAGCACAGCCTGGGGCACACTGAAGAGTAGGGTCTTCTGGTGTTGTGGAATAATCTTTTTGTACACTGTGAAGCTGTATCTTTGCCAAGGCATCTTCTGATTGGTTTAATAAAGAACTAAATGGCCAATAGCTAGAAAGGAGGTATGGGTGGCACTTCTAGGCACAGAGAGGACTCTAGGAAGAAGAGATGGGGAGACAACAGGAGACACAGAGAGGAAACAGGAGGTTCAAGATGAAAGAGTGGTAATACTATGTGATAGAATGGAGATTAATATAAAAGGATTAATTTAAGTTATAAGATCTAGTTGAGACAAACGTAAGCTAAAGGCCAAGCTTTCATAATTAATAAGAAATCTCCATGTCATTATATGGAGCTGGTGGCAGAAAGGAAAGTCCATCAACATTTTGGTATTGTTTTGATATTAATATGTTTTCTCTAATACAGCTGCTGGCCATGTGGCCACTCTAATATGCTATCTAGAGCCTCTTTAAGAAGGTTTGTTGGTATTGGAGGTACTATAGGCATAGCTTTCAATTTCCCATGCTCTTGAGGGATTGCTTCAGTGGTAAATGATGGCCACTCTCAATGGCAAGATTCTCCCTATGTTCAATGTGCCAAGAAGTTGAATAGAACGGATCTCCATCTTGGACCTAGAGGAAACATCCATCATAAGGGTACTTCATGGCTCCAGAGTGCTTTGTGGAGGCAGCTGAGGTTTGCTCTCGGTTGTTCAGTTTATCTTCCATGCACTAATCCCAAAGACACTTGTTAATAAACACATGCTAATTTCCATCTTGGAGTCCAATTTCCTGGAATACCTTATCTGAGACTATTTTCTCTTACCTCTCAATAGTACTTCCATGATACCTGATAAGAAAGCTATCAGCCCATCTCTAAGTGCCCCATTCTCCAAACTGCCTTCCTAGGCTTTTCCCTGGGATGTTCTGAGCCTTTCCACAAGCCTGCAACTGAAAGTCTAGAGTCTAGCTTTGTGGCTTCAAGCTCTGGGACTATCCTGGTGTGAGGGAAGAGCTGGTACAAGACTGGCTAATCAGTGTTTAAGTATGCCCTCAGCCTACTAAAGCCACAGTATCTAGGGAAAGGGGTTGTGGAAAAGAACAGAACACTTTCCTCACTTAAAGGGGGTAGCAGCTACTTAGCTCTAGCCAACAGTTTAAAGAATCCAGGCCAAAGCCGGACCAATTAGTCAAAGAAAAAGCAGAGACGAGAATACTTAAAATTTTAAGCAATACCTAATTCAACTTCATTAAAAAAATTCTGTATGAGCCAAACAAAACACACCTGTGTACTGGACTTGGCTCAGAGAGCCTAGGTGTATTTATGACCCCAGTGATAAGATCTCTTTGGTCCACAGGCCCTGGGGGCCTATTCCAGCAGAACATTTGGAAGTTGGCTGACTTCTCCAATTTCAGCCTGATATGACATCTTGCAGCAAGCTTGAGATGAGGCTGGAGTCAAGGAGCTGAGTTTAACCTGTCTCAACAAGTCATTTCTTCCAAGGATGCTCTCTCACCGACCAAGGCTGCACCAATGCTGTTTATCTCTTACAGAATAACTTTGTCCACTGCCCTTCATGGTGGTTATGCAAAGGAGCTGGACTTGCTAGGGCTTTTTCTTCCCACAGGGCAATGAAACAATGTTCTATAATTTGAGTTTTAAACGAAGTAGTGCTCTCCTGAGAAGTGCCTGTCTGCAGATATTTTTCACATTTCTCATTTATTTCTAAATCCCATTGACATGTCTACTTAATTTTTTTCTGGTTAAGATCTTTTCAAGTAGCTGGTTATTTCTTATAAAGAAATATGTATCTTTTCAAATATACCAACCTGTACACATAGCTTTCTTAATGATAAGAAAGAAAATCTAGAACCATAAGGAAAAAGGAGTCTCTGGTAAATTTAATATGCAAACTTAAAGTAAGTTTCAGGGTCTTATATATTCTTTAACCTGGGCAATGACATTTATTTCAATAATCACATTTTAATTCTATTGATTAAAGGCATACCACTTTCTAAATTTTCTATTTGGAAAGGGGAGACTGACTTTTGTTATGAGGACTTACATTGGTGATGATCATCATGAAGACCTAATTCATTTGCACCCTCTTCTTTGAAGTTTTCTTTGACAGGTTTGTGAGCTATGACCCCATTGCCTTTAAGAGAATCTCCTTTAAGAACAAGTTACAGACAAGTCCTGAAAGGCAAATGTATTAAACCAAGAGACAGTCTTAAGCAATCTATGCAGGAACTTTGCTCATAATCCCCTAAGGGAATCAGGTCTGGAAACATTTTCCTAATTTCCTCAAGAATAAAACCTCTCCTCATTGTAAGGACTCTTTATGGTGGAAAAGAGAAGAAGAAATCCCCCAGAATGAGATAAAATTCCCTAACTAACCTAACTCTTCTTGTTGCTAACTTCTCTCGGTCCACTACCAAGGTATCCAGGAAGTCACTGGACGACTCCTAAATAATCTGTCCTCCTTCACATTCCTAGACTCCATCTTGCTTGCTTCCTTTGCCAGGAATGTCTCCTTCTCATAGCTCTGCACATCACAGCTGCTGTATCAGTGGACTCTACACATCATGAAAGATGCGATTTCATCGCTAGACGTCGTTAATGATCTAATTTAGGAACGTTTCTTTTTCTTCTCTGGACTTTCCTTTGGTCTGCTTCTGAGCTATGATAATTCACTCCCACACCTGCTTTCTTCATCCTGACTATCTTCTATTTGAATCCTTCCAAGATAAAATTCCGTGTTGTCTTGAAATTCCTTGGGAAATCCTGCACGGGTGGTAGAGTCCTTGGTAAATATGCCTCTGGACTTTTCACTCAGTGCTTCCCAGCCTCTTGGAAAGTGCAGAAAGTTGGGCCTTCTATTGCCTGGAAATGATGCTGGCTGATACCAAAGGATACTGGAATCTGAACCCCAGGAAGCTATGGAGGTCAATTCATAATTTTGTCAGGGTGACCTTTTTGCTGGCCATTTGGAAGCATTTGGTTGTAGTTCCAGTGCTCTGAGACTTGGTGTTTTCTGAACCCTGGTGTTTGGACCTAAAACATCAGTACTGATGCCTTTCTTGAAAGAAACAATTGCTTCTGGAACTAGGCTTTCTTCCTAGTAGTATGAGAGGCTGGCTCTCACCAGTTCAAATCACCTAGCAGTTATATCTTCAGTAATCTTAGGAGGTATGGAGTAAACAAAGCCTTCATTTAAAACTACACTATATCCACTTAAAATTCAATTTCATTGAAAGCAAAGTGATTCTTACAAATCAAACACCCCACACTCATTTTAATTTTTATCTGCACCTTTGAAGTTATTTTTGTCTATGATGTCTAACGGCTGAAAATACCACGTAGCAGTGGACCACACCCAACTTTACTTTTAGTCATGTTGGCAAGGTGGGAACACAAATGCTGCAGGAGGCCTACACCAATAGTTAAGTATTGAGCTACTGAGCGACACACCTCTGAAACAGTCCTCATTCACTCGCCTTGAGTGAACGGTCTGCCCCTCTGCTCCCAGAGCTCATTCAGCCACTCAGACCCAGCCTCTGCTTTGTCCTAAATCACGTCACAGTCAAACTCATAGGCATTACAGGCTGAAATTGAACCGGTTAGTGGACACCGTTAAAGCGAGATTAGAAAGTCACGAGCTAAGGACTAATTTATTCAAGATTCACCTTTCTACAAGTTAGCATCCAAAAAAAGGAGAAGGATTCCAGCAAAGGACCATGGGAGCATTCTATCTCAATGTTACAGGCAATCAGTTCTGTTTAGCCTGAACTGCGGCATCCAGTCTCTTTATCATATCAAGGGGAGGCGCTGGTATACAACCACAGATGCTAAGCCAGAACATCCCGCGCAACTATGACTAAGGCAGAACTGGTGATCAGCCAATAAGTGGCTGCTGTAGGAAATTAAGATGAACTCAGATGAGCTAACACCTGACTAATCTTCCTACCTTCACCTGATTTTGTTCTTTCACCTACTTCCTTGCAGACCACCAGAACCTCCTCCAGACTGGCCTCCAGACTGTCCATTTCCTCCCTTCTGATTTACAAATGGAAACGAGAATCCTGCCTCAATTGGTAACTGCTACTCCATAGCCTTATACCCAGTTGCCTCTTCAATCAAACAAAACGATAATAAGGCAGTCATCCCTGGTACCGCAGTCAGACAGATCTCCTTACCACACTTAGCACATCACTCACCAACTCCACAACTGCACTTAGCCTAGAGCCAACCTCTCATCTAAAGGAACACCCATGTCTCCATTAACCCACTTCCTCTTCTAATCTCCACTTAAGATCTATTTCATTAATGAAACATTATACAGCCACTCTGCTTCGCTGGTACCAGGCCAGATACTCCAGCAAACCCTCTCAACTGGATCCCATCTCTTTCTCATTAATTCATTCATTCTCATTGAAGAGTAACAAACAAAAAACACGTTAAGAAGCATACATAATGAACCACAAATCAACGGACAAGGAAAATGACAACCATATTTTAAGGACAACCATAAAATAACCTCCAAGGAAGATGACAATACCAAGAAAAACTGCAAATAAAAACCACACTGTTGAGCCCTATTCAATAAAAAAATATGAATTGGATTTACAGCTCTTATATTCCTCTGTCCAAAGCAGGCTAGAAAGAACAATAAGAGATTTACAACTATCATAAGAGAAGATCATTCCAGAGTCTAAGAAGTGTTGTTTACTACAGCAGTAGGCATCAATAGATCCACTTCATCCATGGATCATTACAAAGGGAGCGGTGAGTTCCAAATCACTGCTGCCCCTTTAAAAAGGCTAATCTATAGTAACAATTGTCTAGGCTTCTTACTAAGAGGTTAGGCAAATCCAAGTGGTTAATGAGTGCATGCCAGCTTTTATGCCCCCCCTTCTCTTTCTCCCTCTCTCTCCCTGGGAGCACTGTTAAGTGAGAATTTAGCATCTCCCATTAGTGTTTACTTTAGGTCTTGGATTCCACATGTTAAGGATTGAGTCATGAATGTTTTATTCTAGCAAGTTCACAAAGTCAAACTATTATTATTATAACATCAGACATCATTTTTCTCTTTATTTTTCTTTCCCAAGAGTACTATGGAGTTTTCAGATGCTTTATGGCGTTCAATGACGTCATCACTCTCCCAGCTAATGGGATGCACTATTTCAATATCTTCTGCTGTAATATATAAAACAGTAAATAGTAATAACTTAAGTCAATGCAAGCAAAACTTTTGTTTTTTATCTTTGACAATTTTTAAAGCATAAATGAAGGGACCCTGAGACAAAAATACCTCTGGGGACCACTTTGTACACACTTTGTAAGTATAGACAAAGTTCTGGAAGTCACAATGCTCGAGGGCTTTGTTACCAAGTTGATTACAGATAAGACACAGTTGGCACCAAGACACCACTGACTAAGAATAAATCTAGCTTTAAATACTACATTGGTAATGATGTTAATGTTACTTCTGGTCATGGCTGGAAGAGAAGGAAAGAGAAAAGGAAAGCATATGAAGCATGGCAAAAAGTAATGGAAAGGTGAATGATATTCGAGTTTAAACTGTGTTTCCCCAACCAGCAACTCCATCAACTAGTGTGAGGATCATCGCACCACCGAGAGTGAAGTGGCTTGGAGTTAAGAACCAATGCCATCTCTCAGTGTTATCTAACATCTGAGGCAATAAAACTGTCAGAAGGAGATTTGGCTGCTGCTATAAGGGTCCCATTTACAAAGTTAAAGAACTCATGGTCTAGGACTGAAGAAGGCAGAAGCGACAGAATATATGTAGACATGAGATGCTTTGCTGAGCTCAGTACTGACAAAACGCTGGCCAATTTCATAAGGAGCCATTTAGGAGCTGGGGAGACAACTCCATGGGCAAAATGTTTGCTCAGTAAGCATGAGGACATAAGCTCAGCTCCTAGAACCACATAAAAGCTAGTAGAGAGGTACATGCCTGTAATCCCAATACTGGGGGCCAGAGGTGAGTGGATCATCAGTCAGTCTAGCTGAGCTCATGAGTTCAGTGAGAAACCCTATCTGAAAAACAATGTACAGAGCAATAGAGTAAGATACCTAGCCCCAATGTCAACCTCTGGCCTCTATATACATATGATTGGGCAAGTGTACAGTCTACACACACACACACACACACACACACACCATTTATGTGTGTTTTATACACATAAATTTTACATATACATATACACATAAATTTATACAGAAAAATTGCAGCAATAAGAGTTTCCAAATCAAATACAAGCAAGTAGATTGGGTACTGGAGAGATTCTTTTCATGCCCTTATGAAGGATCAGCTACAATATGGTGACTGTGTGGGTTGGTAGACTTTATACATAGTCCCCCATTCTAAAGCTAAACCTATTGGCTTATTCCCTTTTCATCTTTCAATTTCAAAACTGGGATTTAGGAATTGGCAGCTGAGCACTCAGTTAGGAGGATTCCCTCACCGTTTCAGATCTTCAAAAGTAGTCAGTGCCCTATTCAACTCAAAAGAAAGCAAGCAGCATTTAGACTAAGTATCCACCTATTTCCAGCCAAGGGAATTGTGCCACAAATGAGAAGTGTGTGCAGTCCCGTTGGTCTTACTCCACATTCCTACCTCAGTCTCTGCATCCAGGGCACTGCCTTTGGAAGGAGCCACTTGTTCGGTGGCTCTTTAACACAGCTTGGCCTCTATGGGAAGGCAAGTCTAGGGATCTGAGATTTCAGACCCACCTAAGAAGCAGAATATCTGTACCCATGCTACATTGTTCTGATAAGGAAGGAACCCGGACTTCCTTATAGGTGAGCTGAAATGCTTACCACAGCAACTGACTATATTTGTTTATGAGAAAATAGGGAGTCTGATATTAGTATTGTTACATAAGCACTTGAAAGAGACAACTTCATATTTTGCACCCTCAAGAAAAACAGAAATTCAAACAAAACAAAGCTTGAAACTATCTACCTCTTAAGTGAGTGTTTATTAATTGCCTATGTTATACAAAACAATTTCTCAGATGCTATATAAACATGGGGTATGGTTATTGAGACAGCCATTTATAGCTAAAAGATGGCACTGCAGGGATCTCATAGTTGAATACTGAAGTCCAGTGTTATCATAAATAATTTTAACAATAGTTATTATTTGGTAACAATAATGCTTGCATAATTAATCAACATTTTGTAAGAATGATGCCCCTATCATTGATTGCTTCTAAACCACAAATTTATGTTAAAATCTTGAGGGTAGAATCCAGGATTTTCAGTGGCCAATGACTTAACCTTCCACAGAGACTCATAGAAACTATTTCATTCTTCAGGGAGAGCTACCACCCTTTTCTAAATAGATTAAGCAGTTTATTTTAACTCTGTCACTTGGCTTTCCTTGTATTCATGTATGGGAGGGGAAGAGAGAGAGAAAGAGAGAGAGAGAGAGAGAGAGAGAGAGAGAGAGATTACCTAGGGAGCCTAAAGGAAGAAGCTCTCATTCATAGAGAAAATAGATTTTACCACTAGAAATGCACTCATTTGGATGAAGCATATTTAAAATGTGCTCACCCTTGAGAGAATTATCTGTCACATTCAGAATTCCCAGGCCATCAGACTTAAGAATAAATAGGGTGCCTGACTCTTTCCCCCCAGCAGCTAAGGTTTAATAGGTCTTGAAGGCAAGGTGTGGAGCTATTTTGGGATGGGTGAGCCTGGTGAGGAAGCTGCAGAGGGAAGCCCAGACAAAGGGGATAGATAGTGGGGGTTGCTGAACTGGATGGATAAGCACAATGTGTGGAGATGGGATAAGGGACTTCAAAAAGTTTTGAAGGCCTTTGATGCAGAAAACAAGAAACTGCCTGGCTTACTCTGGAGTGTACCTAAGGTTTATTGAAACAGCCCTTGCCATGATTTTGAAGCTCCCTTCCTTAATTCCCACCCCTTCTGGTTGTATCTGTGTAGGCACATCTTTGTGTGAACCAAAGTGGAACAGTTCAAAATTTAAACACCCTATCTTCTGGTTCTAAAAGAGATAATCGGTCTGAAGGAAGACAGAAGATGGTCCATGAAAGCTGGATGCCTCACATGGGGTCGAGAGTTCACTTCCTGAACCTAGCGGCTTTGTCCAAAGGCTGCAAGCGCCTTCCCCATTTCTAGGCATTCTTGACACTGTCAGCAGCTGCTCTGACTCCCACAGACAACCCTTGACAGGGTTACAGCTGTTTCCTCTCCTGCCAAAGCCACTTAAACTCCCAGAGTTCCCTGCATTCTTTTCCATCAGCTAGAGCTAAGGGTAGATGATGGGACTCAAGTTTTTGTTTTTTTTTCTTGATTGCAGAAATGTGCATTCGCCTAATGTGGAAGGCTTCCCCTCGGCAACCCCTCCTAGAGGCTGTGAGGTGGGTGGCCAACAGCACATTCTCGCCTGCTTGCATTTTCCTGGGCAGAACTGGAAAACGAGTTGCTAGGCTTAGACCAGGGGTATCAAGCCCAGCTTCCTATCACACAGAATTAGATAAAGAAATTTAATAGGGAATGAAGATTTCATTCAAGTGGGCATTTCACTCCAGCTGTGGGCTGCCTGAGCAAATCTAGGCACACACAATGTACTTTCAGACCTGCAGATCTGTTAGCAGTCACCTACTAGAACAATCAATAAATGTGCATCGATTGCTATTCATAACTCTGTTTAATGTCATAATTATTTCATTTTATGCTGCCCTTAGTCACATTTGTCACAGAAGAATTTAAATACCTAAGCTCTGGAATAATTGATTGTAATGAAACTCTATTTCTCATCCTGTATTTACAGTCTGAATATGTGATAAAATAAATCTGTGTTCGTTTTTTTGGGGAGACAGTAACTCTTGAATACCAAGTGATGTTTTCAGTGTCTTAATTTGTATCTCCACCGTGGTGATGACATGATGGCATTCTCCATGCCACAAGAAAGCTCACTGGAAGGGAGAAACATTAAAAAAAAAGTCTCTAGAAGCTGGGTAGAAAACGCCAGCTTAAAACAATTGGCTCCACAGAAGCTCCTCTCCTTCCTCCCTACCCAGTCTTAGGTTTCTAAATGGCTGCAGATAGATTGTTCTGGAATAGGTTTTCATTATTTGAAACCTCATGCTTGCGAGTAGCTTTTGCCCTAAGAGCTTGGTGTGTGTTCAGAATAGGAGATCCACATGGCACTGGCCCAGCTGAAAGTGAAGGTGCAGAATGTTTCTCGTTTATTCTCACCTTTCCATCGTCTCTCTTCAGCCTCTTCTTAAGTGAAGCTAAGCTGATGCCAGCTGAGCAGCAGCATGCTCCCAAGCAACGTTTGTGACCAGGAGAACCATATCATTACTGTTGCCTTCCTGTTCTCCAACTTCCCAATTACCTCCTACTGACTTGGTCCCAGAGTCTTTCGTGATGTAGGAGGGTCATCTGTCTATGTGTTACTTTCATTGGTTGATAAAGAAA
>LOEQ01004339.1:78512-90060 GCA_001685075.1 Bramus lutescens | reverse complement strand
CTCCCTCCCTTCCTCCCTCCTTCCTTTGCTCCTTCTCTCCTTGTCTTCAGCCCATCCTCTCACTCATCAGTAATGGGTTGAGATAAGGAAGCCTTTTCAATAGGATTCTTAGATGTTCCCATTTCTACAGCATCTTGACTTGGATAGCCCTCAGAGTGTATAAATCTTCTACATTTATTGTCTTGTGCGTTTTCTTTTTGTTCTTTCTGAAATATATCTACATACTCAATGTATTGTATTCCAGACAAAGGTGATTCTGTTTAAAAAACATTAACGAATGTATAAGTAACTTAATAAGGAAAAATAAGACTATTAGATGCACTTCTATTCAGGATCCACCCTCTTTTGGTATAGATGACCCTTGGGCTCAGTGTTGAGAATGACTGATTTTAAGTCTCTGACTATTCAATATTTTGACCCTTGAACTTTTCCGTGTTAATTATAAACCATTTCTCCAAAAGAATGAAAATAAAAACCTTATGTGCTATATCCAATGCCACATGTTTAGGTTTTTTATAGTCATGCATTGTTCACCTTTACCAGCTTTGGCTGGAGTTCCAGTCCTCTGGTTCAGATGTCCTTTATAGCTTGGCAATAGGGAAGCTGTGAGGTCAGTGGGGCCCTGGTTAGGAGAGGAGAAGAGTAGATGGTCTGGAGAGACAGGCCAAGCACACTACTGTCCAGAAGGACAGCTCTGTTTTGGCATGCAGCTTTTCATTATGCTTCTCTGGACATTACCTGTACAAAATGTGGGCACTGTGTCCCTGAACTGATGAAGACAGTTGTTGCCTAACAGCAGGTATGAAATCCCCAGAGTGGTCATCCTTTCTATTCAAGCCCAATGGTTCCTTTTTTAAATAACAGAGCCAATTTCTTTTAAAATTAAAAAAAAATTAAATTTGTATTTTGAGAATTTTGTACACAATTACTTTATTTACATAACTTATTCCCTTCCTACAAGTCCTCCCACATCCTAACTCCTCAAATTCATGGCCTCTTATTCTTTAATTATTATTGTCACACATACATACACACATGCATATATGTAAATAACCTGCTAGGCTCATTAATTATTGCTCATATATATGAGTGTTTATATATATATGTGTGTGTGTGTGTGTGTGTTAGATGACCTGTCAGGGGACTTTTCCCTAGAGAAGACGGATTCTTCCTTTCTCAGTACTCAACAGTCATTAATTGTGTAGGGCCAATTTCTATCCTTTTTAAAAATAAAAGCCACCCATTCAAAGACAGCGTTGCCTCATAAAGTTAAAAGAAAGGAGCTTTCTCTTGCCATAAAGCCCATCATTACTGGACATGGTGACTTTAGTTGGTAAATATTTTTAACCATCATGAAGCCGGAAACATATGTCCCTCTTCCCTTAAAGACTTCCATGGGCTATTCACAAGTTAGGAGGAAAGACAGGAGACAGGCGTGAATCGGAAAGGCAAACATGATGCAGTCAGAGAAGGCTGAGGAAGAGGAAAGGGAAGGAAAACAGGCTCCTGGACATCTTAGAACTGCGAGACTTCTGGTTTCTTTATATGTATTAACATTTAATCCTCTCAATAACTGTTTGTGTTAAGAATAAAATTATTCCCTTTCACAAACAAGGAAACTGAGACGTGGAGAGGTAAAGTCACTTCCCTGAGGTCAGCATGGCCAGAGTGGAATCCAGCCTACTCCCTGAGCCAGCATAGGCTGTACTGCCTGCATACTACACAGTCACTTGTGACACTCACTGCATCAACACTGATTTTCGTACCTTAGATAATGCTTCTCTCAGACTTACGAGCTTCCCCTATCCTTTTTCTTTTTAGATTTGTTAAGAGAAAATACACTTTTGTATATTTATTTACAATTTCATTTTTAGAAAAATAAAAATAGAGATACATCCATTCTTTGGCATCTTGAAACTTCAAAGGGATTAAAATCTGGGAAATAGTGTCTGCTCTTATAATGCTGATATAAAAGCAAAGAAACTGGTTTTTTTTGTTGTTGTTGTTGTTGTTATGGGAAGAGAATGAAAGGCTAGAGGACAGGATAAAAGAATACAGGTTGCTTGGAACTCAACTTTCAGGCCCTAGAAAGTTCAAACTCAGACTAACACGTGTATAATAAAACACAACGCCAGTGTTTATATGGGTCTATTTTCTTTGCTTTTAAATAACAGGCTTAACTGTGAACCCTTATAGCTGTGACATTTTGGCATCGCTGATGGACTATGAGCTTCGAAACCAAGGGAGAGACAATGAGGACGAGCCTGAAGGAATCCTTTGAGCTAAGTGCCACGAGAAAAGAAAAAGCACTATTCACGCAAACCAGGGACAAAGCGGACTCAAGTCACGGTTTTCTAATTTTAATCCTTCAGGAACCTCAGCTATTGCACCAAACAGCATGAGGGCTAGGGAAGGCCTTAGTGGTCTTTGGATGGGTCTGCTCTGCAGAGGCACACATGTAAACTAACACTGGCTTTTTTTTTTTCAGTTGCACTTGGAGCTCCTGGAAATGTATCTACCTAGCAGATAACAATGCTTAAAAGAGACAAGAAGGCAGAGAGCTGGAATCCCGCTTCTTTCTATGACTCTTTCCTTACTATACCAGTTACATGTAGAGCAAAGAGTGGACCCAGATCCCATAGGAAATTGCCCTGTCTCCACAGAGTGGTATCATCCAGAGACATCCCCCCATCCCTACCTTGTATTACAGTCAAAAGTTGAAGAGGTTAGGGCTGCAGAGTTCCCTCTGCAGTTAGGAGTGTGTGCTGCTCTTGCAGAGGACTTGAGTTCAATCCCCAGTACCCACACTATGGCTCAACTACCCATAACTCCAATTCCAGGGGATCTGACACCCTCTTCTGACCTCTTCGTGCACCGGGCATACATGTAGTCACATCCATATGTGCAGACAAAAATTTATAAAATAAAATCAATACATCTAAAAAAACTTAAAAAGAAGTTGAAGAAATTGTAAGAGAGTATGCTAATACAAATAATGCTGCATAGCTATAATTCAAGAGAAGTTAGTCAAAGAAACCTCACATTTTTTATGTGCCCTAAGATATTACTGAAATAAGCTAATAAAAGAAGAACATGAAAAAGGCCATCACACACTAAGAAGGGTAAGCTCAAGGTAAGTCACCCATGATCTAGGAGTGGGAGAGGGGTGGACAGAGGCATGCACATCATTTGTATCAGAGCTTTATTATAACTATTTGGTTTCCCCAAAGCTTGCAGGAGAACATAGCACCTACCTTGTGAGCAACTGCATCAGCTGTGTGGCTTTTGCTGTTTCCCACCCAAGCTACCCCCACTAAACTTGCCTGCTAAACAATTCTGGATCCAGGAGTATTAAGTCAAAGGCTGGGGATTGTACAGAGACCAGATAAATGTTAAATATTAACTAATAGGACAGCCTTTTTTAAATCATAAATATAGTAAGAACCATTCTATGGGACTAAATTTCATTTTCCCATGGAAGATGTTATTTTCATATTACTAAGTGAAGATGAAACAACCATTGAACACTATATGGAAACCTTAAAGCAATACAGGAGGGCCTTTGTCTAGTCAGGTTGCATTGCAGCTCGAGTTTTTCCACTTGCTGGGTGATATTCCATGACCTTTAAAGGCCATTTAATTTCATTGCCTCCAGGATGAGAAAGGACCACTCCAGGATCGCAGAAGGTCTAGGAAGGATGCAAGGACATTACATCAACTAAGAGCCCTTCACACTGGCAAAGCTCAGCTCCCGTGAGTCCCTTTCACCTTATCACATGGTGACTGGGAGGAAAGAAACCCTACAGCTTTTAATTTTCCCTAAGATTACAAAATCTAAATGTCGAGAAGGTAGATGAAGAACTATTTTGTTTTTCAAGAGAGTGTAATTTGGGTTAATGTTAGAAAAAGAAGAAGAACAGGACGAGGAGGAGGGAGAAAAGAGAGTCAGGGTAATTTTGTAGACAGGTCTCTGAAGCCTGGAAAGAAGTTCATGGATAGATGCCAGGAACTTGTGTGCCAATGGTGTCTAAACAGCTTGAGGCAGTCCTAGTAATTCCTGGCATAACTATGGTTGGTGACATCCAGTGGGGGCATGTGGTGACCTGTGTGAACTAGCCAGTTATTTCGGTTGGTTGCTATTTTGCTTCTTGTCAGCACCTCCACTAGAGGGCAGCAGGTGGAAAGAAGAGGATGTCAAAAGGGATTAGTGTTGATAGTTGATGACAGTGGCTGTCAAGGTTGAGTGCAAAGGGAGTCAACGGGTAAGCTGATTGAATGGGGAAAGTGAGTCTTGTAACTACTGGGTTTCCATTTTTAAGTGTAGTCCTGGAGAACTGAAGGAGCTCAGCACCAGGAAGAGGACAGAGTAGGTCTTTATCAAAGCTGTCCTTTCACTATATTTGCAGTGTTACATGCACATACACAGAGACAGACAGCCACATACACACAATCATACACACAGGCAGACACAGACAAACATGTGCATACACAAGCGCACATGCACACACAGACACAGACATACATGCACAAACACAAGCACAAATGGCACACACACACACACACACACACACACACATACACACTGTGCAGACTCCTCCAGAGAATCTCTCTACTTTTCCAGTATCTGTAAGTTTGGGGCTTAGGAATTAGCAATTTTCAAAATATTATTCCTTATTCTAAGAGCAGTCAAAGTTGATCCTAAACAGGAACTCTGAGGTCTCTTCAAGTATAAACAGACTGACTACGTGAACACACTATATGTTTAAAAAAATCTTCAAACTTGTCTCTTGAAATTTT
The DNA here is from genome assembly GCA_001685075.1 of Bramus lutescens. Classification (NCBI taxonomy): domain Eukaryota; kingdom Metazoa; phylum Chordata; class Mammalia; order Rodentia; family Cricetidae; genus Bramus; species Bramus lutescens. The sequence goes on along the minus strand of LOEQ01004339.1, from coordinate 85,263 downwards.
TTTTTCAAGAAAGAAAGGGCAGAGGTTACTAAAGTTGCTGCACTGGTTCGCAATTTATAGTTTTCAGAGTACTGTTTAGGCATGGGCTCTCTGAACGTTTTAATTCACACCACAAACCTGTGGGTAGAAAGATTCTTGACCCCCCTGATGGCAGAGGGAAGCAAGTTCCAGCAAGGCTGTCTTCCGCTGGTGAGAGAGAGCATGAGTGACGACGTCGGAATTTTTATTGGACTCCATTCCAAGGTTTAGTGAGGTCTCAAATCCAGTCAGAATTAATCCCTTTGTCAAATATCTGAGTAGAACTCTAAGAATGACGGCAATGTTCAAGTTGTGTACAAGGCAGGGTTCATGGGTCAAGGGACAAAATTTTGTCACACCAGAGAGAATACTGATTTCCTAATGTTGTCTCAACCTGAAATGTACACCTTAACTCTTTCTTCTGATGGCCAGTCTGCCCGGCATTTCTTACTTTGGTTCCACTGGCTTTTTCTGTCAAAGGCCAACCTGCACACAGAGTCTGTTTTGGTCCCGACCCTGCCTATAACCATGGTGAATGTTGGGTAACCCATTGACTCCTCTGAATATGACCTCCCTGTCTGCTATAGATGTCATGCTTGTTCCTACAGTTTCCCACGAGATCTGCTCTTTGTGTCTTTGAGGTTCACTCTTATGCTGTTTAACTAGATTCTAACTGCTAAGCCTTGGGAGATTGGCATGAAATAGTCAAGATCAGCTTCTGTATACAATTAGATGAAGAAACTATGGACTGCTTTCTGCAGCGCTCTATACCTTCTAAAATACTAGGCAATTTAATTATTTTTGTTTTTGCAGCGTATTGTCTACCTCATCAGTATGTTCATTTCCCATCCTTCCACGTTTCACTCAAGGATGCTCCCTGACTACAGGGTTTTTATTTTTGTTTTAAAATTTTTGCTCACTGAGTCACTATAATTACATAGAATGCTACGGAAGTTAGTAAGTACTCAAAATTATTTGTTGAACATATTAACTCCTGGCATCTTTACAAAAAGTATGATCGTTTTCAAGTTAGAGACACTGAAGATAAGTTACCTCCCAACACAGATTAGTGTTTCAGAGTCAGCTGCCACACAAAGGCTATTGATTCATGCTTAGGCTAGACATGGAAAATTTATCTATTCTTCTATGTGCACTGCCCCTTGGTACCAGTGTTGGGACTGTCCTGCCAAAGTTCATTCAGGCTCAAGTCTCTTGTATAAAGAGGTACAGTATTTGCACATAACCAGTGTTTAATATCACTTATGTTACCCAGCATGATGTGCCTACTGTTATGTGAGATTTGAAAAAAATAAAGAAAAGAAGAAAACAATACTTTTAAGAAAAAGCCTGTGCACTTAATATAGGTGTAATGGCTTAAGAATAGAGTACCAGATGAAGATGTGCAAATCCAAGGGTTTGATTCTCAACACTGGAAAAAATGACGGTATTTTTGACCTATGATTGGTTGAACCCAAGGATGGATTTGGGAGCTATGCTGTACAATAATTTGAAAATAATGGGAAATTTTCACAAGTATCTGGATCTGCCAAAATATCTCCCTGGCAGCCATTTGTTTCACTCACGGTGCTCAAAAACCACCGTGGCTTGCTCATTTCAAAGGTATATGACAGCTCAGCATGTGAGATGCTCTGTACACATGGAACCTTAAATAGGACAGGTTGATTTCTCTGCTGGTAAAGAGCAAGTCTTAAGACTGATGACATGCAATCTCACATCAATTAATATTAGTTTCAACAGTTGGCTTTGCAGTTATTATACCCTCCCACGCTCCTTTGAATAAACACTCGCAGATGTCTGTCAGTGTGGTCCACCAGGCTTTATTAACTCATGAGACTGTCGAGAGACAAATGACAGGAAGCATTTGTTGGGATCCCTCAGATGTGACTGCACATTCACGGGGATTTGCTAACTGGTCTTTTAAGTTGCTTCATTCCTTATAAACAGGCGTGAGTGACAGGCTTGAATGGTGAGTTTCTTAAGCAAATGTGAATCAGAACCATTAGCATAGCACAGCCTAAAGCTAAGAACTCCAGCTCTGTGCAGCCAATGAGTCCCTCTGGACCCCAGAATCGGTCAAGCCTCACAGGAGCTTTAGGGGAGAAATCCCCTAGTCTTCAACATAAATGCTGTCCCACCCGGAACAACGGCTTTCATATGGAATTTCCTGGTCATGGGCTATTTCATGTAAAGCACAATGGAATGAAGTCTGGAAGTTCTGGCTCTTGTGTGACAGTCGACTTAGTTTTCTTATGACCAAGGCTGACATATTCCTGGCTCTTTAAAGAGAACCAGGTTCAGAGTTTGTAAGCAGGTGTTCACGGTGTTCCCTGTTTTCTGGGTCAACAAAACTAAAACACACACATTACTTCCGTTTGAAGAAGACACTTGGAATTGAGTGTCTCTTTGACCTGGTATGAGTCCCTGAAGTCCCTGATATTTATTGTATGGCTAAGGAAACTGGCTAGATTGTTTTGTATTGTTTTTCTTTTTTTCTTTTTGTCTGATATTGGAGGAGGTATTCTGAAAACAGGAAAATTGCAGCTGTTCTTGAAAAGCTCCAAAGGTGAAGTTGTTCGTTCAGATTGGATCCCACTCTAAGAATGGCCCTGAAAAGTGCTAAGTCTTCAAGCGGTGTGGAATGCTAACTGTCGGCACACGCTGCAAACACCTTGAGCAAAAAGCTGCACGAATTTGTGGCATTGCATGAAAGGGCATCAGTCGCCACCAGCTGCTAATTCCTGTGCCCCTGTGTTCAGCTTTAATTGTATGGCTCAGCTGCGTTGCCATTGTCTGTCGTAGAAGTAGCCTTTTTTTCTCCAGACACTCACAACATTTTGTATACATTATATGCATACATTCGCTATGGAGTAGCTCACATGATGTCCTCTTTCAATGTGACCCTTTTAGCTGGAAACCTTTGCCTTATTAAAGGCTAACTTATAGGGTTTTAGCACCTCTTTGGAAAAAAGATCTTAGATAAATAAAAGAACAAATGAACCTGGGAGAAGATAATGGAGGCACTGTGACTGTGTGTATAAATATTTGCCTTACTTTTATAAGCTCCTAGACCTGTTTCATCTCAGTCGATATGTAGCAATCCTGGGAGAGTCAGTTTAACATGCAGCCATTGTAGCTAGATGAATTGTTTCCAAGTAGAATTTTTTTTTTATGCCCCACATGGCCCGGGGTACACTTAACAATGTGTGAAGGCACTTAGGGGGAGTTAGAGCTTATTAGATAGTATTACTGGTATCTAGTGTATAGAAGTCATGGATGTTGTTAATAAGCTATAATACATGAAACATTTACCACCTCAGAAAACCTATCTGACCTAAGATCACAACAATGTTCATGAAGGACATGAAATCCTCATATAGATTTCTGAGCCTATTGTAATCATCTATATTGTGAGTTCTTGCCTAAAATATTGTTCTGGTTGAGTCTCTCTTATAAGAAAATAGTTAAGGTGCCATAAAAGATGAGATTTTTAGTGAGCCAGCTCTCTCATACACACAAAATAACCAGAAGATGGAGAAATGATCAGTTTAGGGTTTGATTCCTAATTCCTGACGGAAATGAATGTTTAGCCTTCTTAGAAAAGACAAACAGCTATAGCTAGCACCCAGACACTCATATGTGGGTGTGTGTGGGGAAACTATATGAGCTCTCCTAGAAAATTTAGACTCAGCTTTCTCATTAAAGGATCCTGAGATAACTGGAAAATAAGGAATGAATTTAAATGCCAAATGTCTTTTAAAAAAGACTCTCAGCTAAAATGTGAAGAAACTAGTTCTATCTTTTGCTTCGAAGCAAGACATACATGAGTGTGGGACAGTAGGCAGAAGGTGTTGGAACTGAATCATGTAGAGATCAACAAAGGATCACCCAGAAATCTTTCATATGTCACAACTGAACAATTTCCTATTGTTGATAAGAATTATTTCCTGAGTATACACAGCGGAGTAACATGGTTGGGTCTTTGTACAGCAGTAACTCATGGGCCCCAGAGAATAGCAATCCCCACAATATAGAAGTGCTTAGATCAAGAAGAAAAGGCCCTCAGCTATTATCTTGTCCATTAGTTTTCATCCTTAAAAAACTCTTCAATTGTTTGTTAGAAATAAATCTTATATAGAAGCCCACTGTGTAAAATCAAAGCAAGTGTTATAGGAAGCTATGCTTAGGAAAGGATGGAACCCCAGAACACTTTCGAAGGTGAATTATGCACACCTACCCTTAACCCCAACCTTGTCTGACTTAGCAACCCTCTCTACCTGGGTATGATTATAACTGACGTCTATCAGATTTGCATCTGAATACCACATATGAGCCATGCACAGTTTTTTATATTAAGTCCCTGCTCAAAAAAGGTACTGAGACAAATATTCATATGAAAATGAGATATAAGAAACTATATAAAGGGCCGAAGAGATAGCTGATAAAGTACTTGTCGTAAAAGCTTGGGGCCTAAGTTCTATCCCCAGCACTCACACTAAAAGATGAAAAAGAGGCCATGAATTTGGACGAGAATGAGAAGGGTTATATGGGATGGTTTAAAAGGAGGAAAAGGAAGGGGGTGATTTAATTATTGTATTATCTCAAAAAAAGGGAAAGAATCTTTGCAAAGGCATAGAAGTGCACACTTGTGATCCCAATGCTAGAGAGGAGAAGACAGACAGACCCCCTGGGGTTATCCAGCTAACTTGCCCAGCCTAGTGTTCAGGCTGGAGGTCCCCAATGATAGACCCTGCTTCAGCAACGGTGAGCAGATCCAGAGGAAGGACACTAAGGGAGGTTGACCTTGCCTTCTACACACAGGCACACACAGACACTTGCCTGTTCACACTCTCACTCAAGAACAACTGCTCACCAGATCACTTAAGAGTATAATACTGAGCCAGGCTGTAGTGATGCACGCCTTTAATCCCAGCACTCGGGAGGCAGAGGCAGGCAGATCTCTGTGAGTTCAATGCCAGCCTGGTCTACAAGAGCCAGTTCCAGGACAGGCTCCAAAGCTACAGAGAAACCTGGTCTTGAAAACAAACAAACAAAAGAGTGTAATACCAAGTGCTGTCCCTTGGTGGGGAGGGAGAAGACTGTATCTGGACAGTCCTCTGGGGAGCTATGCAGATAATCCTCTGCTGGTGGCTAAGGGTGGCCCCAAGGATACACACTCTCAGACAGTCTCCCCTCTCAAGGTGCAGAGACAGGGGCAGGGGCAGGGGCAGGTGGCTCTTGTGGCCTGAAGGCAGCAGATGAGGAGAAAAGCTTTAGGTATTGGGAGTGTCAGCCACAGAGAAATCTGTGTGCACAAAGACTGCAAAGGACAACATCCTCTAGAACATTTTATTACATTCTCTGGGCCTCAGTTTACCCATCTGCTACACAAGAGGGAAATGACTTAAAGCTTTCAACAAGTGAATGACGGACAAAGACAATGGAAGAAGCGCACACAAGCATCCAATTACCAGCGATTGTTCTTGGCTTCCAGCAGAGGTACTGTAAACCCTAGGGCATAAGTAAACATGCAGACCAAACACAGGTGTACAATTTGAATTTATACTAGTACAGGCCTAATAGAAACAGTTCAATTGTACAGGAAAGTTTGGAAACTAAGGATAATTTTAATGGCTACAGAGATAGGCAACCACACTTCTGAACTTCAGAATGAACATCCAGAAAATGTGGTGCTGGTCTAGCCAACAAAGAAAACCCATGGCTCATGATACACCAGTTTGCCCACCTGTCCAGTGTCCTCTGAGCATGGCACCTCAGGTACTTTGCTATGTTCTACTCAGGGGTTCTCAATCTGTGGGTCACGACCCCTTTGGTGGGTTGAACAATCCTTTTACAGGAGCTGCCCATGACCCTCAGAAAACACAGATATTTACATTATGGTTCGTCATAGTAACAAAATTACAGTTGTGAAGTAGCAACACAAATAATTTATGATTGGGAGTCATCATAGCACGAGGAACTATATTAAAGGGTCACAGTATTAGCAAGGTTGAGGACCACTTAGAGGCTACCCTGAACAAGTTGGCCAGGCCAGACTGCCTGACTCAGGGTGATGCTACTGAGGTGATGTCCTTCATCTGCTTCCCTAGGCTCCTCCCTCTCCACAGCACATTCTTTGATCATAGCTAATGCTAAGAAAAATATGCCCCTCTTCCTTGCTCAAACCAAATGAGCAAAGGTCATTGACCAAAAGTCAGTGAAGGGTAGAGGAGAAATGAAGGCACATGCTAAAATTTAGGTGGGTGAAAGAGGTCCTTTTCTAGAATAAACAATTGCCCTTTAAGTGCCTTCTATGTGCTAAGTACATCTTCTGCCAGTGAATTATATCCTAACCCTCATGGGTATTTAAAGTTAAAATCAATTGTAGCTTTTATTCATTTTCTTCTCATTTCTTTCTGGGGAAGCCAAGCTTCCCCAAACTTTGTCATGATAAAACACCAATTCTCACCTCACTAAGGTCAATGTGTTCATAAGGTTTACACAAGACACACCTCTATCCAAAGCCAGATGTCAAAGCATTCTTTCTCTTTCCATACATTTGCAAGGTTAAAAATTAAAGGGGGCACTAATTAACCCAATTAATAAATGGGGCACTGAACTGAACAGAGAATTCTCAACAGAAGAATTTCAAATGGCCAAAAGACACTTAAGGTCATGCTCAACCTCCTTAGCGATCAGGGAAATGCAAATCAAA
>LOEQ01004339.1:48841-68838 GCA_001685075.1 Bramus lutescens | reverse complement strand
AAGAAAACACACTTCTCTGGAAAAAAAAAAAAAAACAACGATGGTGTTTATGTCCAGGATTCTCTAGAGAGAAGTCCGGACTGGTTGGAAAGGAACTCAGTATCCAGCACTTTCTAGAATGATCACTGTGTTGGACAGTAAATACCAACTAGTTTAAAGCTCAGTCCCAACATTTCATAAAACTGCCCTATTTATAAGTCCCCGAGGCCCACCTGGTCACCACACCTCTGTGAACTTCATTTTTACCATTGTGCAAACTTCACAATACTGAAATAGTTCTTTTTGCCCTCCCCAATCAGGCTGAAATGATGAGCAAGAATGTTTGCTTTCATGGGTCTATAGGTGTGGTTCTGAGGGAACAGCCACGGAATTCTGACGGGCTATAAAATAAAAGGTCAAATGTTTTACATTTTCCCTTGTAGGTAGAGGACAACCTTTCAATTCTTTGTTCTCAAAGCATTTTTACTTAAGAAAACACATCTTTATGCAAACTGAGGATTTTCTTGCGTCTGAATATATTTACACACCTTTCTACATGGGGGTGACCCTCCCCTGCCAAACACTGCCCTTTGAAATCTCTGGTAGGATCAAATGTGATGGTTAACCAGGAGATTTTGAGCAAGTGGGATGTTACTAGGACCCCCACATTTTCATTCTTAAGTGGAAGACTATGGGATGTTGGTTTGTATTATGTACTTTGCAAACATGAATCACTAACACTCTGTCCTCACATCTAAGGATGTAGGCCGCGTAACGTTAGTTTGGAGGCTCTAGCAGAAATGCATTAAATGACTAGACAAAGTATGTAATAGATTGAAAATGCTATCATGTGGAAATATATATATGGAACACACCAAGTGTGGTGGTTTGAAAGAAAAGGGGAATGACACTATTAGGACCTGTGACCTTGTTGAAGTAGGTGTGGCTTTGTTGGAGGAAGTGTCTCATTATGCACACAGACTTTGAGATCTCTTTGCTCAGGCTTCAGTCAGTCTGACACCCAGACCACTTCCTCTTGCCTGCAAGATGTAGAATTCTCAGCTACTTCTCCTGTACTGTATCTACCTGTATGTTGCCCTGGCCCACCAGGAGGATAATGGACTGAACCTCTGAACTGTATGCGAGCCACCCCAATTAAATGTTTTCCTTATAAGAATTGTGGTGGTCACAGTGTCTCTCTACAGGCACTAGAAACCCTAAGACACTGAGAAAGCAGACTATAAATTTTAGTAGTTGTAATTTAACTAGCCCTCTCAGAACATAGGGTCAGGGCAGAAGCTCCGGCCATCTGCCATCCTGATAATGAATTCTCAATTCCCAGGTTGTTTATTTTTCTTTCCAAGTATATGAAAATGTTTGCACTTCTTAGAAGACACCATCCCTGCCTTAGAAGTCAGGTCTTCTTCAAGCGTGTCAAAGAGACCAGGCAGGTGCCAGGAACAAGTGGGGTTTAGGTCAGAAAACTAGTACGCAAAACTTCAGACTTTTGTGCATTCTTCATTCTGAGATACCAGAGACTGAACCCCAGAAGCACTGCACACATTAGGTAGGTTCCTCCACAGAATCACATTCTGCCTTTGTCCCCAGTCTTTCCAAAGCTGCTTCTTGCACATGAATTCTATTTCCCCCAAACAAGGAGCTGGAGTTACAATGCTCTTATAAGGCAAGCATGGCTCCACACGACACATTTTTATGTCACAAAACAAAGCAAGCAAACCAGAATCCCCCAAACAAAATTAGCCCAGGGGTCTATTTCCACACATCTATCACAGAAACAGGCGTATTTAAAATTGCAATTCTCCCCAGTGGGAGATCAGAACAGTTCATTGTCACCTGGAGCACACTGAGGACTAGACTTTTAACACTCTCAGCATAGGAACCAGGAGGTCAAAGGAACATTCTACAGGAGCTAACAGCTTTTTCAGCTTCTAGTCTCCCCTCTCCTTTCATTGATGTTTCAGAAGATAAGGTCTAGAGAACTTGCCATTGACTTTGAGAACTTGTCCCTGCCGGCTTTGCAGAACTCCAAGTGGCACCTCCTGGGTGACAGGACTCTTCTATACTAAGCTCTCGCTGAGATCAAATGTCTTGTCTGACGTCTACATGCGTCTCTGTGGAGTTGGGACAGGGCAGAGTTCCGTCGCCACACAGAGTTTGGAATTAATTTAATTTATACTGTGCCAGATGCCAGAAAAAGAGATTCCCCTTCCTCAAGCTTTCTTTGCCCAAATGTCCAAACTTGTAATGATCAATTAACCTCGAGATAGAAGAGTTCATCTAAAGTGCCCCTTTAAGAGGCACATTTTAAGGCAGTCATTTTTCCCCCAGAGGAATATATAAAATTTAATTTTTAGATTTGCAGTATTTTCCTAGGGAAAAATCATTATTTAAATTTCTTGTGATATTAATTCATTCTTTGGCTTCAGACTCCTGGCAAAGCAAGAGGGAGAAAGTTTTTTTTTTTTCTTACATAATGAAACTCACACCATTTCCATTCTCAGTGCCTGAGGCATTTTGCCTGCTTTCCTCTGAGGAGAAGCAGTTTAAAACTAGAATAATCCAGCTGGTGTATTCTATAGCCTGCCCAACAAAGAATGCAACCAAGTATACAATCAGGCTTATGATATACTGATCTTCATTCTATGGCTATGACATAGTAAACAGACAGAAGAGAAAGAAGTTAGATATGACATTTCTCCTCAATGTATTATAACCAACTCCTGGCAAAGAAGGTAATAGGCTACATCATTTTAAATTAAAATGAGCAAGTATTTCTGGAATGATTAGTGGTTGCTGGTATTGTAGAAAGCATGATAGAAATTGATGCGAAAGTTAACCAGACCATGGTTGTTCACTATAAGAACCAGGCCATCCTTGAAACCGAGAGAAGATGGCACCTACCCAAGAAGGGAAAGTTAAAGTAGGAAAAAGAAATTAGCTAGAGTTGAGGGGCTTAAAGTTTGAACCAAACGACAGGTAAGGTTTTATGTGTAAAGAAAGTGAGACAGCTATGGCAAACTTGTACAGACCGAAGCTCATTGCCAATGATCTGGTGTAGGGGATGAATTCTGAGGCTGTTTAGTTAATATTCTGAGACTAGTGCATAGAGATTGTTGCCCAAACTTATAGGCAAGATTGGGTTAGCAAGGTAAGACAGTACTGCCGCAGAATTTCCAATTATATAAATCAGCCTTTGGTGTATATAACATGAGAAAAAATGAAGTTCCCTTAATATAAAGTTGCTTTTCATGCTGTCTTACTTTAATTACATTGAGGTATACTTAAAAGCTCTGAATACAGGAAAGACATATCTACAATACATGAGAGAGTGAACACATGAATTAAAGGCAGTGCTACAGGCAGGAGTCAGGATGCTGGGATCTGAGTCGATTAGGGGAAGAGAAGGTCACATGATTGTTTGGGCTTCTTGGTGATTGACACAGTCACAAGACTCCCAGAAATGTGGGAGTTGTCTAGTGTGAAGTCCAAGGAACAAAGGGAAAGAAACTATCAATGAATGTGAGCATTGTATAGAGATGAGGGCTAGGTGAATTTAACACTTAGGCTAGACTGTTTTGTAAAAAATAACTATTGTTCTTAAAAATGATAGTAAAATGTGTTTTGACGGCATGGGAGGCAATCTGTAGTCACAGCTTGCTTATAATTAAGCGCCCACAAACTGAACCATCGCCCTTTAACCATGTCTAACTTTTGCAAAGTATTTTGAAGAAAATTGGGCAAAGACTTCCTTAAAGTGTGATGCTAGCAAATTAATATATGGGAACAGTTGAGGAAGAATTGGGGCTGGAGTCCTGCCAAGCAAGTCAGGCAAAACACCATGATGACAGCAGGATTAATCAGAAATAGTGAAGTTCCCCCAACCTTTCATTTTGCTAATTTTACTTCTTTGATATTAACAAAGAGTTGATTTTAAAAATCAAGTTGGAATAGAATTGTTTATGTTGCACAGCAAAAACTTCAGGTAGATAAACTAATAAATATGTGCTTCCCAGTGTCGGTGAGTATTACTAATGAATTGTTGCAAAACTGAATTAACTCAGTGCAGAAAAATGCAAAGTCTTGTCCAAAATGAGAGTCAAATAACCTCTTCTAATTAGCACCAAGTATTTATTTGAATAGTTTGCATTAAGAGTTCATGTTAGGACTATTTTAATGGTAGGGATAATTTGCAAACTGGTCAGCATCAAATGTTTTAAGTCAGTTTATTTCCCTCATATTAGTGAGCGAAGGAAAAGTTCAGAATTTATTTTCAATTAGAAAAATATTTGTGTGTGTTTGTGTTTGTGTGTGTGTGTGCACGCGCACACACACATGGACAAGTCACAGCACATATCTGTAGGTCAGAGAAAAATTGTGTGGTGTCAGTTTTCTCCTTAGGTGTATTCTAGGGAACCTAATACAGGTCATTAATCTTGCATGGAGAGTACTATATCCACTAAGCCATCTTCAAACCCCTGGTATTTTTAAAGAAAAAAAAAACAAAAGTTGTGTGTTGTTCAACATTGGGCACATGTTCTGAGAAAAATGTTGTTAGGTGTCTCTGTCATTTGAAAACTGAAGTTTTCTTAGACTAATCTAGATGGCATATAGCACGGCATAATAATGGTACATGATGAATACACACATGAGGAGTAGCCTAGGTCATGATGAAAAAGATTAAAATAAGTGAAAAGGACAATAATGTAATCAAAATGGAGCAAAAATTGTTCCTTTTGTTTTCACAAGTAGGTATGTAGCCTAAACCAATGGTAGAAAATATAGTGCTAAAGAAATACATGAACTTGTGTCATAATTAGTTATCACCATCATTATCAAAGATTATGTACTGAAGTAATCTTTATGTGACTGGATAAAAGCATCAGGTTTATCTAACACTAACCCCTAACCCTAACCTCTAACCCTAATTCCTAATCCTAATCCTAACCCTAACCCCTACCCTTAACCCATAACCCTAACCCTTCACCTTAACCCCTAACACTAACCCCTAACCCCTAACCCTAATCGTCACCCAAACATGAGCTATGTAGCTCACTATGCTATGAAGTCAATTGGTGAAAGGAATTCCTTATCTTTGTAAATGGTATGAGAACACTCTTAGGTATGGATCCTGATGTGGTCTGAAACAGTTATACAGAACAAAGCAGTAATTTTGTTAAGATTGATCTTTCCTCTGGAATCCAGTGGGATTCCAGGATAGGAACATTAGTTACATATATTGTAAGGCATAACTAAAAAAGGTTCTGGGATAGTGGTCTATATAAAGTAGAGCTCATTTCCACCTATCAAATAAGCTTATGTTGTTTATGTCCAGGATTATCGTCTTAAGTTACCACCAGTCATAAATGCCTACTGAACATTTGAAATATAACTAATGTGACTGAGGAATAAAATAATTTAATATATCATTTTATCATAAGTGATTGCTTTAATTAAGAACTTAAGCATATTTGGAAAAGGTTAGAAGGTGAATATACTTTTCCAGCTGCACATTTTATAATCTAAATTAACATAAAGTATTTTTTGATAAAAATTTTAGCAGCTAAAGTTGAAATGTGTTGTGAAGAATAAACTACACATAGATTTTGAAAAACTTGTACAAAAATGGATACAGGTTATCTTAATGTTTATACTGACTGAATATTAAACTTATAATTTAGATCATGGAGGTAGTTAAAATATGTCACTATAATGAACATTCATTTCTTGTTTCCAAATGTGATTAGCTGAAAATTTAAAACACGTGGTGTGCAATAGGTTTCTATTTGACAACACTGCTTAATACATTTTTTGATTTATATATTTATATTTACATTAAACAGCTCATTTTTGCTTACATTGCACAACATCACATATTTTGTAACAAATCAATAAGCAATTTAACAACTTTTTAGGAGCATAAGAATGAGTAGCATATTTCAGAGGTTCTCTCAAGTGCAGAACAATGGGGACCCTAACCCTAAGTTCACCTTTGGAGCCTTTATGTGATGGCACTCATCCAAGGTTTTGCAGGAGGTTCTTAGGGGGAGTGTTACTTTTACTTCCGTAAGTGTGACCATCCACAGTGTGTCCACCTTTGAGTCACAGGCCTTTGCTGTGCAGTGGCAAATGCCTCGTTACTGTCTGTTTGGAATTAAAGAGGACGGTGATCTCTTTTTGCCAACCTCTGCCAAAGCTGACTTTAGGGCACCAATATGAAGCCAGTAGAAGCTGGATCTAGCCCATCACTGGCAGGAAGAGTGACTGTCGCTGGCTAGCTTTCTGTGAAGTATCAGGTACAAAGATTAAGGAATCTGCTGGCTTGAACACAAAATTTAAGGGAGCTTTGGAGTGAACCTTGGACATCTGATTTCATCTAACGACATTGTCAGAAGATCCTGTTTAGTTAATAATCACTCCGAGATACATACCCAGGTCTATAGACATTATCATAGCCATCTCACCCTGAGCTTCCTCTGCAGAGAGCCTGAGGTAAGTAGTTATGTTGAATATGTTCTTGAATCAGAGAAAGACAGGTTCAAATCTAGGCTTTACTCAACTTTACTTAGTATGAAGACTTTTTCATTAAAAATCACTCAAAATTAGATGAAATGGCCTATTCAAATCAATATTTCATTCTTCAATAAATTTATAATTATTCAAGTTCTGAGAATAGCACCACATTGTTCCCATAGATTAGACTGAAAGTGAGGCCTTAACTTATATTCTGTATGAAAGTGCAGACTGTGCCGGTAGTAAAGCAATAGATTTACATCACATGAGGGTGCAGAGAAGGAACAAACTCACACTTAAGTAACTTGTGTTTCCTAGGACTACGCAGGAATGCTCTGTTTGTGTTTAGTTACGTAGGGAATTTAAAGCTCTTACATAGAGTTCCACTTGTGTGGGGACTATCCCAGGTGTTTGATATATCATTCCAATACATTTGTCTGATGTTCTTACAGGGCTCAGATCATTCATTTTGTTAAGCATAGAGTTTTAGAGCTGATTGAATAGATAAAGACTAACAATATGAGTGTTGGCTTGTACTAGAGACCCTTCCTAGGAGAACACAGAGAAGGTAGGGTCTCCCCTTCCTTTATGGACTTAAAGCAGAAGGAACACTTGGGCAGCCAGATGTTTGGAGCTCTTTCTTTGGGGGTGTACATGGTGATCCTTTTCAAACAGGACTTTCCCTACTGTCAGGGACATTCTACTTAAAGCCAGCTGGGTACACTTAATACTTAGCAGCAACTCCCCAGAAGGGCTACTCCTCTAGATGCTAGAGTCTAGAGCAACGCTTCTCAACCTGTGGGTTACAACCCCTCTGGGGGGGGGCAGTCAAATGACCTTTATAGGACTCTAATATCAGGTATTCTGCATATCATATATTTACATTACAATTCATAACAGTAGCAAAATGACAGCTATGAAGTAGCAATGAAAATAATTTTATGGTTGGGAGTCACCACAACACGAGGAACTGCATTAAAGGATCGCAGCGTTAGGAAGATGGAGAACCACTGGTCTAGAGGGTCCTCAGCTCACCCATACTTATTTACTTGGCACATTCATGGATTCACAATGCAGGCATGATTCCATAAAGAGAAAAATCAATTCTGTGGTGCTGACTTGAATAGAGCACCCATACTTTATACCATTTTCTTGATCAAGCCATCTTTCCCCCAGATCAGAACTTGAAAAAGAAAACCCCTCACTAGTGTCCTGGTTTCTCTTTTTTTCCACAAGTAACTCCTTTAAAATTCTGAGTTAGGAAATGTTTTTCTTTTATTTTTGAGACTATAATACATAACTTTCTCCTTTTCATTCCTTCTTCCAAACGTCCCATACATCCCTCCTTGCTCTCTTTTCAAATTTATGACATCTTTCTTTATTAATTGTTATTGCATGTATCCAAGTATATGCCTATATACTCCTAAATATGGTCTGGACAATGTTACTTGTGTGTATTTTCTGGGAGCTGACCATTGGTTTGGGATAACCAGTTAGTGTGCTCTTCCCTGGAGAAGACTGTTTGTCCAGCTCTCCCCAGTCCTTAGCTGCTTGTAGTTCTTTGTGTATGGTTGATGATTACTAATGGCTCTGTTAGCACATAGAGAACAAGAAGAATACTATTTAAACAACTTTAAAGATATTGGAATTTCTTTTATGCTCTAAGACAGAAATGCTCTTCATTTCTGCTCACATAAGCAGAGGTTAATAGACTATGAGAGGCAGCTTCTCACTGAACGAAGTCTCCAAGCA
This sequence comes from Bramus lutescens, assembly GCA_001685075.1. NCBI lineage: Eukaryota > Metazoa > Chordata > Mammalia > Rodentia > Cricetidae > Bramus > Bramus lutescens. The sequence continues at coordinate 60,576 of LOEQ01004339.1, read as the reverse complement.
AAATCATTCCTTGTCTTGATAAACAATTATCCAACAGGGGGTGATTTAGCAAGTCAGACTGTCCCAAGTGCTTTTAAATCTTTAAGGAATGCACATGTCTCCGCCTCTTTTGGCAAATATCAGAAACAGAATTACATTTGAAATGAAATCTCTTGTTTTTCTCAACTTTACTGGGTAGAGATGTTCTTTTTGGGTAAAGTACTTGGGAGTTAACAAATTAAGAGTTAGGCAACTAGCTCTTCTAGGAAAAGCATCATGAGAGGAGTCAGCGATTGTCATGCACACTACGGTGCCAGCACAGCATTGCTTAAAGTGGTGATCTGGTGGTCACTCAATAGGGAACCTTGACTGCCTTCCCTGAGTACCAGTCCACGATTCTGAGAGAAGCCAAGTGCAATCACTGATATTTATCAAGGGCACCCATGTTCTGACATTCCTGGGCTCTTTATCTCTCTGTTCTTCCACTCATCATCAAAGGAGGGACAGCAACTGTGCATCACTCAGTCTTTTAACCAAAGAATTTGCATTAGAATTTTTTTAATTAAAGAAATACATGGGGCATCTTATTATTTCCTTCAGTCTTCACACAGATACTGCAAATGCGAACCTCATGTAACGAGTGAGAAAAAAGAGGTTTAGAAGAATATCAAAACGAAGTGAAACTCCTAGGCTCACAAAGATCTGTTTTTGTCTGGGCAGGATCTGGAGGTGCTTTCAATATCTCTAACACCTGCCTTTGTATTGTCTGCTTCTCTGTATGCAAACTATATGGACTGAGAACATGATTGTGGGGTCAGAGAATAAGGGAAAAACTAGAAGAAACAAGAAGAACAGAAAGGGTAAAGTTGAGATTGGAATTACAGAGAGAGGCAGACATACCATTATTTCCCGTGCACAGGGCTGTCAAGGATGGTGATAACATTAAAGCTGACACAGTAATGTTGGCATTAACTCATAACGTTAGTAATAATCCATGAATACTCATGTAGCAGTTTATTAAAGAGTTGTACTGATCGAGGAACATCATAGTCACCTCTTTGCCTTGGAGCCTCCAAGAACACCTGGTCTTTGAACACTTTGCCTAAAGGCTGTGCTGTGTGTTCACTAAATGACATGGGGGTCATTACCTTGCCTCTTTTAAGCCTATACATAAAAATAGAAAGAAGCTGCTTTGGCTAGACTGACTGGATACCAGAGAGATAGAAAACATAGGCAGATCAATGTCATGTCTCATCACTAAGAAGATTGCTGTATACTAATGATTTCATTCTTTAAGATCACACGTTCTTGAACTTAGACCATTCGTTGCTAATGGCTGCAATAACAACTGTGTTTTGGAACAGTCTAATACAATGGTTCTCAACCTGTAGGACTCAAGCCTTTTGGGGGTTGTATATCAGATGTTCACATATCAGGTATTTATATTACTATTCATAACAGTAGCAAAATTACAGTTATGAAGTAGCAACAAAATAATTTTATGGTCGTGAGTCACCACAACATGAGGAGCTGTATTAAAGGGTCATAGCATTAGGAAGGATGAGAACCACTGATCTAACAGAAATGCAAGTCACATTTATCACCTTAAACTTTTTAATAGTCACATTAAAAAAGAAAAAAACTGAATAATATTAATATTAAAAAGGTACATTTTCAATAAAGTCAATGTATTCTAGTTCATTCATAAGCAAAACCTCCACACAGCTAGATTAAAGTAGCCACTCAAACACTTGCCCAGTCCTAAGCTCTATGCATCTCATAAACTTCTTTACAGAACAATGACCACTTAGAACAAATGGAACTTTGCTTAGGATTTTACATTTTCATTATCAATTATGTTTCTGATTGCTTATTACCTCAAAACTAAAAAGCCAAGAACTGATGGAGTTGAAACCAAAACAACCCAAAAGCACGGCAAAAAAGTAGCTTTATGTCCTCTTTCATGTCTCCTGTGTCCTGTCCTTTTGCCTGCGGTCTGTCTTTTCTTATCACCCCATCCTCATTAGCCTCTCTTGGTCTCTTTTCTATATTCTATACTATAACCACACAGCTGTTTACACGAATACATGTGTACATTGTAGGCTAGGGTCTGAATATGAGAAAAGTTGTATGGGTTCCTTTCTTTCTGAGTTCAGGTCCCCTCACTCAAAATTGTACTGTCCAAGTTCATCCACTTTCTTACAGCTTTTCATGAGTTCACGGGTGAGTGAATGAGATTCCACTTTGTAGGTGTGTCACATTTTTACTAGCCACTCACAATTGCTAGACATCTAAGTTGGTTCCATTTCTTTTCTGTCATAGAGAGAACAGCAATAAACATGATGTGGAAATAATTCTTTGGAGTTTCTGAGTATATACCTAAGAATTGAATGGCTGAATCATATGGTAGTTCTCTCTCTCTCTCCCTTAACTTTTTCCTTCTTTCTGTTTTAGTTTTCAGAGATGAGGTTTCATGCAGCTCAGCCTTTTCTAGAACTTGCCACATAGCCAGACAAAACTGTCCTAGAACTTAAGAGTCTCTTGCCTCTATGCCCAGCTCATAACTTGACTTTTCATTAATCTTCTGTGTCAAATGGTTGAAATAACAAATATAAAATTAGGAAACAACATTATTATTCCATGAAATGGCAAGATAAAAAAAAGCACAGGAAAAAGTGAAATCACTCAGGTAATGTTTCAAAATGTCACTGATGAACTGGGCAGGCAAAGATAAAGAAATACACAGGTAGAGAAGCAATCATTCAGGCTGTGTTTCAAAATGTCACTGATGACATCATTTGGGTAGGCCAAACGATGATGAAATCCCTCCAAGACCTCCTAACTATTCTGTGAAATGCTGACGGATTTAGTTACCGCTGCTGTCAAGGGACTTCGCGGGTCTAACTAAGATGACTAAGCAGCTGTTGAAACTAAGGCGGTTATCCGGTCACAGGAGCCTATGAGAGTGGAAGAGGAAGTCTGTTACTGCAGTATGTGTGTGGGGGGAACCAGAGGAATTAGGAATTTGAGAGGGACTTTATCTGCCTTTGGTGGAGGAAGAGCTTGAGGTGCAGTACAAACAGCCGCTGGCAACACAAACTGGCTTCTGGCTATCTACCGAGGAAACTGAAACACTCTGATAGGAGCGAGGACCCAATGTCAGTCAACAAGTCCAATGAGCTTGGAAGGAGCTTCCAGAGGATAACCCTGCTTTTAGGATACTTTCATTCCCTCCCTGTGGACTCTAAAGTGGAGATCCCAATTGGGCCACAGTGTGCCTTGCCATCAACATAATTGTGAAGCAATAAGTGGGTATTATAAGCCACTGCATTTATGGTAATCTGTTACAGAAGCAACTGGAATAAGACAGGCTCTAAAAGTCCAGAATTGAGTCCTAGGCTGACTTCCTTGGTCAGGAAAATAATATGCGAATCAATCTTACCTGTATGTAAAAATTTGGATCTTAAAGGGACTTTGCAATAATATATACTGATAATTGTTATGGGCTACAACAAACAAATCAGACAATTTTTATATAGTTTTGTCTCCTACAATTTCATAGGATAAGAAGACTTAGACCTGAAAAGTAGAATGTCTCAACAGAGACAGCTGCAATGTTCTCTCATATCTTAAGGTCATTAATTTTCCCATATTTCAATTCAAGGGTCACAAAGCCATCTTCTGATTCTTATTTTTAAAAACGAATCCAGTAGTCAGCTGAAATAGAATTTGTTCCTAGCACAGAGAGGTATGGAAAACAAAAAGATTTTCTTCAAGCGCATCGGTCTTTTATCTTGACTTTGGCTTGTGTAAATCAGGCCCAGGAGTCTGACTACCTACGGGCCACTGGGCAGAACTGATTTTTTGAACACATAGATCTGCATAAGACTGTGAAAGGGAAGACGAGAAAAGCCTGGAAGACAGTGTCTTCATGAGATTGTTGGCCTTGCTTTTTATTTTAATTCAGGGCCAAACTTGGGAATTAAAAACTGGAATAAATCGGTAGGAAAGTATATCCAAACTGAGGCTGCAACCTATCACTGACTGGGGCATGGGAAAGATAAGCACATGGGGTCTGGGTGGTGATGGGCAGTCTATCTTGGTGGCACACTGTGCCAATCTTGGGGGACATGTTTCTCATCCTCCTGAATTCCACATTTAATTCCAAAGAGATTTATGTTGACTTTCTGAGGAGCCCATCACAGTGTTTCTCAGGAAATTATAATGGAAGGACCTCGCTGTACTTCTTTTAAATCAGATGGACAATGAAGAGAACTGGAATCAACAGGTTGACCCGAAGTGTGAATTAGCACACTCTGTGCACACCGTCCATCCACCAGGAAGCCCAAGGGATAGATATCAAAAATGTCACTGAGTGGATTTTGTAATTCTGCAGTTTGTCTAACAGAAACAAACCATTCCTCTTCCTTTCAAATTAAAGTGATCTGAATGGAATTTTCACATTTCAAGCTCTTCTGATGAAGTTGCTGGTGAACAGTGGTATGTTTAAATGAAGAAGCAGATTGATCCAAATGCTCTGGATGGCAGAAGAAGTTCAAAACTAACAGTTACTTTGGTATGCTGAGACAATTTTTTTTAAATCAAATCCTTTTTCTTCATCACAACCTTGGGCAAGGTCTGACAAATATTGGCAATTAGAAGTTCTGTCTCCTTCAGAAGTTCTAAAGTAAATGAATGATTTGGACATTTATGACATAGCTAAATAATGTCTCAATAATGAATTTTCATTGAATTTTAAAGGCTAAAAAAATCTGCAGGAAGTTGTTCAAAGAACAGGATTCCTGAATGCTGACAAACAAAATGGTGGCATTTTAGACAGTGGCAAATAGTATAAGTGGATGATTGTTGGCATCTAAAACAACTCCTACCTGAACTGGAGCTGTCTCTTGAATCTTCGTGGAATCAAAATTCTCTGACCTGTAAACAAGAATATCCCAATGCAGACACAGGTGCTGCTGCCTCCCAGGCCTTAGGGTCACTCAGTTCTCTCTGTTTCAGTTGAGTCCTAGAGTCTTATCTTATTTGCTGAGTTCACTTAGAAACAAAACAAATTAACACCTGGCCCAAATCCTTATCTAATGGTCAAGTAGGTTTATCTTTTCTTTTTAAAATTTCCTATCTACTTAGTAAGTTCAGGGTTCACCCAGTTACCCGAGCTGAATGCTGATTTCTTCATTTATTCTCACATTTAAGTTAGCACTGTGAAAGGTGGTTTGTTTTTTCTCTTTTTATCCTGGCTTTTCTCTGGAACATAGTACTTTCTCCTGCACCCACCCTAGACCACTACCTCATCCCTTCACTGGACTTTCAACAGTCAACCTCGCGGACTGTCTGTCTTCTTTTGCTTCCCAGGTTGCTGTTAGACAAGGTAACCTTCAAAATCGCAATCAAATATCATTCTCCTCATTGGGTTGTCTATATCACCCCTATGAGTTAATCAATCACTCTTTTATGCCTATACCAAATTTTAACCTCTACTTCACGCCACAAATCCAAGCCTCAAGACAATGGATTATTGTGTGGAATTAATGAGGTCAGCTATCCCATTGGGGCCTTTTCCTCAGTCTCCTCAGAATGCACATCCAATCTCTACTCTGCTTCTATAGGAGAGATAAGCAGAAAAACATCAAGAGGATAAAAAGTAAAGAAGAATTGGTGAGGTTGTGTAAATGACTTTCTACTTATTTTCATCAGAAGCATGAATCATGAATTTTTCCATTGAAAATCATTACCCATGCCACTAAATTAAATTTTTTTAAAGATGTAACTTGTTTGATGACAAAGAGCCTTGCTAATTTCTATTGATCATAGTGTATTAGAGGTCAAGGAAAGTCTTGATGAGGCCCAAGAAAACTACTGAGGGGGCAGAATCAAACCAGAGCCTGGAAGAGGGATGGAATCCTAAGAATCATTTTAGGTTGGCAATCTCAGTCTATAGATGTGGGAAGAGGAACAGAGAGTGCTGGAATAGAAATATAAGACCCTGCAGGTGGCTACAGCTTGGTTAGGTGAGCACCCAGTCACCTATTCCTAGTCAGATGACCTGCTTCAGTATTTATGTTCCCTCTAGCCTGCCACTTGGATTATTTTCAAGAAGCATTTCAGGGGACAACCAGACACACGCATTCCCATGCTCATACATATCAACTCTCATATTCTGATGTATGGTTAGGCATCGGGCATAAACAAACCATAACAAGTATGGACAAACAGTGACTCCTATCCGTCTTGCCTCAGCTGGCTTGTTACGTATACACCACTCCCATGTGGATCGAGCTCTTCGTGTCATTTTCTTCAAAGTAAGGCCAAGGTGTAGACAAAGCTAAGAGAAGCATTTGCTTCCAATCAACTCTTACATCTAGATGAAATAATCCTGTTAGAACTTTGGGGGTGAGGAAACTTCTATTTTCCATACAGAAAAAAAACAGTGCTCTTCTCTCATAGCATGTCTGTTGCCTGTTTCAAGCCCTATAGCATAAATAATAAACTCTTGGAAATGCACAACCAGCTCTGTGTGATCTCATCTGGCCTCTTTCTACCACGCCATTCCCCTCCTTTACCATTTTTCCAAACTTTCTCTTTCTTCTGTCCACAAAGCCATCTCTGAATCTCTGGGCCCTTTTTCTCTTTTCTATTCCAACTCCATCACCTTGGCCATTCCTTCCCCCAAACCTTAGCTCAAGGTCTTTTCAATTAGAAGCCTCTTAGCAGCAATGCCTACCTCTTACCATGTAAAGTTGGGTGATTTTCTTCTCTACTTCCATAGAAGCCCTGGATTCTATAAACCTCTCCTGTACAGTGAGTGATTTTCTCTTCTCTCTTTAGAGGATCCTCTTGGGGGGTCTCTATTCTCTATCACAGTACACAGCAACCTAGTTTTAAATGAGCTATTGTTAGAGAAGACAAAGACCTCAGGATAGTATTTTCAAAGGTATTTGGAGGTGGTGAGAACATGTTCTTCTGCTGAAAGTTTACCTGCATGCCTCAGAGGGCTAAAAGAAAATGATGGTTTCTATCACAGGTGATTATTGTCAACCAGACAGGAAGAAACCCAAGACATCAGATTTAATAGGCAAAGATCTATGGCTAGAACCCTAGAAGGACAAGATCTTGGTTTTCCTTTTCTTCAAAATGACCATCCCTTAGACTTCAGAGAAAGATAAATTAAGTATGCAAGATCATTAGGGTGTTTTCATCAATGTAAATTCAACGCAGAAATGGAAAACACAGAGCAGAATTAAGACCTTGAAGCATTTCCAGATGCAAAGTTTAATCCTTCAAATTGTTGCAGCTCCACAAATGGATTAATGCTCAAGAAACTAGCCCTGCCTTTGATGAATAGACTTTAGAAGCCCAAATTACATTTTAGTGATGAAAGGAACAAGCAGTCAAAGGCTTTGCCAGTGCTCGCCAGCACTTGGAAAAGAATTATTTGGAGTATTAGATCGAAGAAGGATACAGGGAAATCTAGGTAAAAGAGGAATCAATAAAGTAGAACAACAATAATGAAAACATACGTCCAAGCTTAGCTAGGTCAGAAATTCATTTTTAAAAATGTAAAAGCAAGCAGTGGGAGCGAAGGAGACCTGACCTGACTCTAGGAGCTTTTAATCAAAGTTAGCCATACAGGAATACAAACCAGAATCTTCTGGAATCAAGGCTAGGTATTATAATTTCTGTCAGAATTTATATCAAGAATCGTTTCAATTTTCTTTTCCATTCATTTACCTTTTTTCAAAGGTAAATCTGAAAGATTTAGTTAAAATCTGGTAGAGAAGCTAGGGTTGAAGGTAGAATTTCACAGAAGTTTCTTGGTCATTGCTTGGCTGTCATGGTCTGTAGCTTCTAGGAGTTGTTGGTTGGGTATATAAATCTCCGAAAAATCTCCATAAATTAATAACCCTCTATCTTGTGGTCTCTCCCACTCTCTCACACACACCTGGTGCTAGAAGAGTATATCAATTGTGCCAGATGATTGCTCCATCTAATGCAGCTGTTGACCTATGCCCAGTACATTTTTGGACGCTTCCAGCTGCAGTGAAGGTCAGGCTGAGCAGGCATCTACCTGAGGCCACACTATGTTTAAGAAGAGAGTTGAATGTTAGAACTCAAGATAGACCATGGTTCTCATCTAGATAGATGGAATACAATAATTGCCTCTAAGAAGGGCAAGGGCAAAGAAGAAGAAATGCACTGGTACTGGACTTGAGTGAGTTTGCCCAGGACTCAGAGTGCAGAACATTGAGTACTTTTTAATTGAAGAAATAAATGAAGAAACAAATTCTAAAATACCACTGTGGATTGGAAATCTTAGAATATTTCATTTTATTATAGTCATTTAACTAGTCATTGTAACAGTGTCTTTAAGGAGAACACCTTTAGCATGTCCTATATATTGCTTTCTTCCTTCATCTCAACCCACCAAAGCTCCTGACCATCCAAGAACATTTAGTTGAAAAGGAACATGCACTTAGATATGTTTCTATTTATTTTACTTATCTCTTTTTTTTTGAGAAATTTCCCTAGAAAGGGTTTGTTATGTAGTCCAGGATGACCTTGAACTCTTGATTGTTTTGTGTCAGTCTTTAGTTGTTGGCTGTTGTGGTTACAGATGTACACATCCCATATATGCTTTGTTTGTTGGATAGTTTTTAATTACCATATAATTGAGCTCTCTCAGATGAAAAAGGTCACGAATCAAGATAAGGTGCAAATTACTAAATATATAGTGAATTACATACATGAGTGATACAAAATACAAAAGGATTACTTCCCAGGTGTGGAATTGTGCCATAGTTCTTGTAACTACTCATGTAGTTGGAACAATCATGGTTCTCAATAAATATGGACTGAATAACTCCACACATAAGACTGTGGAGAATATTCCATTGAGTGAGCAACAGTCCTGTCCACACTATTACCACAAGAAGACTTTTGTGGTCCATGATTGTCGACAGAATTAGTGTGCTGGTTATTAGACCTGCTTGTATAGCTAGATTTTTGAAGTATGTATGAAACGAACCATTTAGTGACATGTAATGAATGTATTCAAACTCCTTTATGATAAGCCAGCCCAGAGAGAGCATTCCATTGAACTATTCATAATAACTAGCATTGAGAATTTCAGTGATTTTTCTGTCATTAATTTGTTTGAAATTATGCTTTGGACACACAGAAACTGACAGCATAGTAGATGCCTTTAAAACAAAACTTAGGTACGCATAAATAACTGTCTGCCATGTTTGTACTACATGTCAGAAGTGGAGGTCTTAGATAGAGGCTTTCTCTGTATCTTATTTTATTGCCCATTTCATCTCTCCAAGTTACCTTTTCAGTTAATTTAGAGTCTATTACATTTTCATTACCTTTCCTATTGGAAATGCCCAAGTCCTAGCCACCATTCTGATTTAGACTTGACTGCTTTCCTAACTCTTTACAATTCATGTTTACACACACACACACACACACAGACACACAGACACACACACACACACACGAAACATAGTTATATCTTCTGACTAAACATACAAATTGATTTTATTGATTAGATTAATGCAATACGCTTTAAATACAAGTTAGTAGTTGCCATTCTTAAGTACATTTTCTACTTTGAATTAGCAATAAAATCTAGTTAAAGACATTTCACAGACAACCTTGTAGCTAACTGTGGTTACATGACTATGTCCTGGCTATCAAGTCATGAGTAGAAGTGGTATGTGATTTGGGGGATTGAGCATCCCCTTTCCATCTCCTATTAGATTGAGTGTTATTCAATCCGGAATGATGAGGATTACTATGCAGATCTAGATCTTCTGAATGTATCATTGAAAGGGAATCCTTTTCTCCTTACTTTTCAGATTCCAGTATACAACAAGGGAGAATGAGTGAAAAAACTTGTAGAACAACATAACTTAAAATCCTATCCAAATATTTACAGAGAAGGAGTGGACATAAGTGTATAAGTCTGCATCTGATCTTTTATAAATCTTCGAGAATAACTTCTCCTTTTTTAAATTAAGAGACTAATAAACCCTGCTGTAGTGTTGAAGCCAATGTATTTGGAATGGTTAGAACTTGTCCGTAGTTTTATTGGGGAAAATTATTGGGCTTGGCAAAGGCAAATCCTTGATAGATAAGAATGTCACTTTGGTCTAATAAAGAAAATAAATGATATTCTGTCCCATGCAAATTTTCAAATCTCAAGCCACTAGGGGCTTCATAAAATTAAAAAAGTGTTTATACCAAGAGGACAGGGGAGAGCACATCTAGAAAATGAGCCTGGGCTCTTCCTTTCTAGGTTTCTGTACTGGTTCCCTACAACCACTTGAATACAAAGCAGTTACTCTGATCATGTCAGCAGGGTAAACTGAGATCTTCTGCTTCAAACAGAATTGTAGTCATGGGAACTTTATATTTCCAGAAGATGAGCTAAAACAAGACTTTCACATCTACAGAGTCAACCTCCTTGATTTTCTATTATAAGTGGACAACAATTGATTACATGGAAATTAGTAAGCATATGTGTACATGTATGTGGGGAGATGAAGAAGAGCAAGGAAGAGGAAGATATGGGATCTTCTAACAAAATTTATAAAGAAAATGAAAATGGCTCTGTATAAAATGTTTTCTCTTCTTATTTTGATTTTTGTTTCATTTATGTTAGACTCTCCTAAGTACTTTCCAGATATAGTCTCCCCATTTTTCTAGAAAATTATTTGTTAGAATTTCCTAAGTACATACCAGATATATTTTCACCCTCCTGCTTCCCAGCTAGAAAAGGCCTTTTGTTCTTTGTTAATCCAAAGGAAATCAGCCCAACTTTATTGCTATTATCTGAATATGCTGAGAATGAATTTCTAATATCAAAGGCTGAGTAACAGGGGGTGCTACACATAAGATGCTAGGCCAACTGGAAAGATCCCATCTGCTTGCCAAAGTTGCAAGGCACGTGGAGAGAATATTTAAGAGCAGCACTCAGCATCCCTGAGGGATCCATGACAGGCTGTTGTTGGAAGGTGGAGAGATCTGCATCTTACAGAAAAAATCTTTACATGCTGGGAAGCATTCGCCTCCTCCATGGAGGAGTAGTAGCTCCCATTCATACTCCGCTATAGACAAAACTAAGGACATAAAATTTAATGACCATATGAGTCAGTATTTCATGAGGTAGCTACTATTGGCCATGTAGGCTAGTGATTTTTTTTTTTTTTACTGTGAGCCATCATCTTTTGGCTATGAACTCAATTCAATGAATTAAAACCAGCATGCTTTTTCTTTATATGTTTAAAGGAATGGAATAGAACAATCAGTTTCTTCACTTGAAACCTTGAATGCCTATGTTTGTCTATTTGGACTCGGTTTTCTTGTTATGATCTGACAATTAAAATGTTTGCAGGTGCATCAATATAGAGTGTTGCCAGTTTTTCAATAACATGGAAAATATCACAGTGAACCTCTCTGGGATGGTGGAGGATGGAACGTTGCTGTGCTTCCAGAAGCACTGCTACTGCACAGCAAGGTAGACTTGGTGAGCCTGTCCTTGATCTCGTTCATTTGTTCCAGTCTCCATGCATATCACACAGACAGGGCAATTCAATCTCACAGTTACTGTTGCATTGCTGTTGCTTGCTCACATCTTCTTTCCTCTTATGATTGATAATTTAATGGATACAATGATCTGCCATTGTTGTAATTGGCAGTTAGTTAAAGATTGGTGAGGCTGGATAGACTTTTCT